>CM035180.1:705918-728644 GCA_020233015.1 Callinectes sapidus
AGAGAGATAGATAGAGAGATAGATAGAGAGATAGATAGATAGATAGAGACAGAGAGAGAAAGACAGAGATAGATAAATAGATAAATAGATAGATAGATAGATAGATATAAAGATAGATAGATAAATAGATACATAGATAAATAGATAGAAAGCACAGGTAAAGATGAAGTAGATAGATATAAATACATAGATAAATAGACAAAAAACACAGATAAGCATGTACAAAGGAAAGAAAATTAAAAGACAGATACATACATACATACATACATACACACACACATACATACATACATACATATACACACCAATCTGACCTAGACTGACCTGACCTGAGCTGACCTGAGTTAAGCAAGGGCAGGCACACAATATGATGAGCTATTACAGGGAAGCAATAACCAATTACTACACCAGCCAGACAGGTAATGAGCTTCTGCAGGGAGGAGGAGGAGGAGGAGGAGGAGGAGGAGGAGGAGGAGAGGAAAGAAGAAGAAAGAAGAAGGAAGAAGAAAGAAGAAAGAAGGAAGGAGGAAGAAGGAAGGAGGAAGAAGGAAGAAGAAAGAGGAAAGAAGAAAGAAGGAAGATGAAGAAGAAGAAGAAAGAGAAGGAGGAGGATGAGAAAGAGAATGCGTGACTTGAGTTTCCCTTAACCCCCTCCCCCCCCCCTCTCTCTCTCTCTCACACACACACACACACACACACACACACACACACACACACCTGTCCCTTCCTTGTCCCTTCCTTGATTGACGCAACACACCACACCTGATTCTTGTTAGCGTGAGTCGGTATTCCCCGCCACACACACACACACACACACACACACACACACACACGCAGCCTTCTTATCTACGTATCATCCATCTACTTTGGTATAATATGTACACTTAACGTATCATATATCTACTTTACACTTATATATTTACACTTTACATATCTACATACATCTACTTTACACCAGAACAGAGAAGAAAGAAATAAAGAAAGACTATATAACAAAGCAGAGGAGAAAAGAACAAAATAAACACAAAAAACAAAAAAAATACAAAAAGAAAAAGGAAGAGAGAAACAAAAGAATGAATAAATGGATAAACAAACAAATACTTATCTCACATTTGGAAACACCCACACTACCCCCCCCCTCTCTCTCTCTCTCTCTCTCTCTCTGTCTGGGTACACAAAAACCAGTTAAAATAATTCAGCCAGGCACATCTAGTTACATTAATTACTGCCACCTCAACTTCTTGCTGGGATCTAATTAGCTTGCCTTGGAAACAGCAAAACTCACCTGCCTACCTGCCTGCCTGCCTCCCTCCCTGCCCCCCTGCCTCCCTGCCTACCTACCCCCCTGCCTGCCTCCCTGCCTGCCTGCCGGGGGTAAATACATAACGACAGGTAAAAAGCAGGTGTACCTCAATGTGCAAAGGAAATGTAATTAATTCATGTATCACTGTTAGATAGATACGTTTGCAGTAGCTTGTAATATAAATAAGATTTTTTTTTTTATCTATTTCTGTTGTTTGATTTTTGGGGTAAATATTGTATGTGTGTGTGTGTGTGTGTGTGTATGTCTCTCTGTATGTCTTTCTTTTTGTCTGTCTGTCTGTCTGTCTGAATGAAAAATTATTAAGTTATGATATGTGAAACTCCTTGCCTGCTTCTGTATTTCCTAACCTTCTATTCCTAAAACTTTTTTTCTTTTTTCCATCTTTTTTTTTTATAACATGGACATTTTGGGATCATTTCTCTATGTGGGAAATAGAGATGTTATATTTATTCTTTTTTTTTCAGTCTGAGGGTGATGAACTGTAAAACTCCTTGCCTGTTTGTACATTTTTCATTTCTCCTTTTTTCCACAACTTTTTTCTACATTTTTCATTTCTCCTTTTCCTACGACATTTTCTTTTTGCCTCAACTGTTTTTTTTTTTTTTTTCATAGATATTTTTTTTTGTGTGTGTTTCCTTTGCTTAATCTTGTTAGCCCAGACCAGTGTTCATCTAACATAAAGAACACTAACACCTATTATTATTACTACTAACAATAATAACAATAGCAATATCAATGCATCTGTAAACACTGATAATAATTAAGCAGTACTGTGACTCGTTTCATTAATACACTCTCAAAAAACAAAACAAAACAAAAAAGGGGGAAAGTAATTAAACATATAAACATCAAACTACTGCACACTTTAATTAAATGTATCACTATGAGGACTGACAGCTTTAATTCTCTCCTCTTTTTATATATTCATTTTTTTTTCCACCTTCAATTACTTTTAACTTACTTTTTTTGGTTTCTATTTACTTTTGTTTTTTTATTTTGTTTTTTTGTATATATTCATTTTTCTTTACTTTATTCTAGCTTCTATTGATCTATTTATGTATTTACTTATCTTATTTCATCTTTTCATATGCATTTGTCTTATTTCATTTACTTTTCCCAGCTTTTATTTACTTCTTTCATTTCATCTCTCGCTTTTTAAACATATATTCATTTTCCTTCAGTTTCTATTTACCTACTTCTTTCATTTCATCTTTCTCTTTACATATCTATTCATTTTTCCTTCACTAATTCCCTCCAGCTCTTTCATTTTGTCTTTTTTTTCATCACCGATCTATTTTACTTCTATTTTCAATCAGCGAGGCGTCACACACACACACACACACACACACACACAGAGAGGTAACTGGTGTGTGTGTGTGTGTGTGTGTCGCTGAGTTTATTTCACTCCCGCGTCCAACAACACTTTTCACTGCGGCACATCATTGTATTGCGCTGTAAAGAACATAATTGGTTCCATTGATCAGACTTGTAATACTGCGCGTGATAACAGAACTACAAAAACACCCATGTATTGTTTATATGTAGCATTTCAAATTTACTGCCTTTTTTCTTTCTTTTTTTCTTTTTTCTTAATATTCTCTGTCTGTCTGTCTGTCTTGTACCATTTACATATTTATTTCCATCTCCTCTTATTCCTTCAACAATCCTTTCCTTTGTATAGACATTGAGAGACATTGTAAAGCCACTTATGATCACTGAACAGGTTACAAATAAAAGAAATAATAATAACATTAGACACTGGATGAATAAATGAAGGAAGGATTGAAGGAGGAGGTGAGATAGGTGGTAGGATAGGATTGAAGGAGGAGGTGAGACACAAAGGAAAGAAGAAAGAAGGAGTCAAGTTTATTTCCTCAATGTTTTCACTCATAGCATCCCGTTTCCCTGAAGAAGCCAGAAAGAAAACTAATCAGAAAATAAACTCCTTTCTTTCCATTATATTTTTCTTTCACCGTCCTCCCACAATCCTTCCTTTCATTTACTCATCTCATGTTTGATGTTAACTCTATTTATAACCAGATCAGTGATAGCAAGTGGCTTTAGAATGAATGAGTGGGAATGACTGACTGACTGACTGACTAAAGATGCAGTGAAGAGCAGTGAGTGGGTGACAGTGAAGGTTAGCATTATATATTAGTTTTGAGCAGTTATCATCCCTTCCTTCCTTCTTCCTCTCTGACTCAAATTCCTTCCCATTCTATTACAACATTCATTAAAACAAGGGAAATGCAACTGTATACACACACACACACACACACACACACACACACACACACACACACACACACACACAGCAACACAAGTACTGAGGGAAAAGTACATAGAAATATAACATACATATTTTAGTTTGTGAATTCATCTGTAACACAACAAATTTAAAGGGGGATAGCATACTCTCTCTCTCTCTCTCTCTCTCTCTGTTTTAGTTTTTGTTCTCTTAAATCTTATCCATTTACTAAAGACAAATGGAGAGAGAGAGAGAGAGAAAGAGAGAGAGAGAGAGAATATCACCCATCTACATCAGTTTATCTACCCATCTACTCACACTATCACTAACGCCATTTCCCTTCACTTCCACACCATTCTCATCATTATCAAAGCAAATAAATTAATAAACAAATAATAATAAAAATAAAAATAATAATAATAGTAATAATAACAACAAAACCTATAACACTCCACAATATACCCCAACATAATACATTTACACAACAAAGACACCAGTATTATAAACACATTTAAGCCTCTACCCTCCCCCCCCACCCACACCCACACCCACTACTTAGCCGAGCACAGCAAATATCCTAGCAAAACAATTACTGTGAGTCACTGTAAGGTCAGGGTACATCCAGACAGAAATAGGAGGTGAATGGCAGTGGTTGGGCTTCACCTCAATATTGTTTGCTATCACAGCCCGGCCATGAGGGGCTTCACATGATTCACTCCCAATGCAGCAGCACAGTAACAGGCGGCGGTGGTGGTGGGCGGATGATGTCACCCTTTGTGGTTATTTGTGTGGTCTGCTCTGTTCACTATTTATTTGTGAATCGAAAGTTGGTTATTGGTATTTTTTTTTAAAGTTAATTTGTTTGGTTTTATTTGTGGTTGAAAAATGGTCTCTTAAATTGATTTTTTTTCAATTCTGTTTGAAAACTGATCAGAGTGGTCTTACAACATCTTTCCTTCTATGGATATTTACATTCCATATTTATGAGCATCAATATTTAAGAAAGAACTCCTGTTAATGTTGGTTGGCTTCACTGTGCCATTGAAGTGCATGACACCCCAACACAAAGTGATGATCCAAATAACGTTCATGTCAGGTGTGTGGTCGGCAGACACTCCACACACACATTGCTGCAGTCATGAACCACAGCAGTGTTGCCTTCACAGCCTCACTCAGACCCGAGGTACTCTGCAGTGACACCACACAACTGTTGCCAATGCCACCACCTCATGGGCCAGCCACACTCAACACACGTGGTGATGAACACTCACTGTGCAGCGGACGTGAGGGGTTTGTTCTCTTGTCACGCTGAGTTACTTAATACTACAGTGCGATATGTCCTTCACTGCATCACAAACACTACATCTATCCCACTGTGGCTCACTCAGAGGGACAGTGTAGTGTGTGTGTGTTAGGACGTTGGTCTTCAGTTTGAAATGGTACATGCTCTCTGACATTTCCTTCATTAAGCCAATAAGAGCCGTCCTTCCAATGACAAACTACAACAGAATAGAGCGTCACCACTCACAGGACAGCACAGTAGACAGTCAGGCCAATTATTCCGTTCGTTGACTGGTATTTAGCAATCAATCCATCACGGGTCCCATATATATACTGGCGGCAGCAGGGGGGGAGGTGCTGCCTTGCCCCCCCTCTACTACAGCCCCACTCCCGCCAGCCACACCTCACACTGCATCCCTTCCCACACTCACTAACTTCCCATTAGAGGCATTTTGGTATTAACGGATTTACTAAAGAGTTATGTTTGTTTCTCCTTAGACTTTTAACACTTCTCAAACTGATTGGCTTTCTGGCTGACTAGCTGGCTGGTTCACTTACAATGCACCACATACCATCATTGAAAAACAACACAGCCCCACCACACCACACAGACTCACCGCACTATGATACATACACTACAGCCCCTACCACACCACCACACCACACAGCCCCACCACAGTACCACACCACAGCCTCTACACACAGCCCCACCACAATACAAACCCCATAGCCCCTACCACACCACCACAGCCCCACCACACCACAATACAAACACCCCCGCCTCTACCACACCACCACGCCACAATACAAACGTCACTGCAACACTTACCTTTAAACGTACAGCTGTCACCTCTCTCCCCTGTCTCCCTCTCTCTCTTTCTCTCTTTCTCCAGTTCACAGCACCACACCTCCACCACAGTAGCACCACACTGTATCTTCACCCGCGACACACACTTTCCCTCACCAGTCAGGGCGTGTTACGAGTGATTTACAGGAATATTGCAGCAAAAAAACGAAAATCTAGCGAGACTCCTTTCACTTTCACGCTTCCAAAGGTAAATACTTCACGCGGAATGGAGTAAATATGTCAGTTTTTTTATAGGTTTTTTGGGGAGATATGAGGTTTAGGTGTTAGTGGAATGTGGTTGAAGCTGCCATAGGGACACTTTTCAGTAATGCGGGTGTGATAAGCAGGAGGGAAGGAGAATGACACTCCCCCGCCCACCTCTGCTGCAATACTGTGTGAGGTTGCCGAGACGTAAATAAAGACTGGCTGGTGCTGCTACCTGTTTATTTAAAGGGACAGCTGGAAATTATTATCAAGGATTCCTATTAATATCCTGCTGGGGTCGTTTGGGGGAATTTCTCGGTAAATCTTCAAAAATCGCTAACGCCATTATAGTTGATTTGCGCCAGTTACATATGGGAGTCTAATTATTCAGTATGGGAAAGGTAGACTAGTAATAGCCAACTTGAAGAATAATAGGTACCATGTTTTAGACGGTACATTATTGTCTTTTAAGTATTTACAACCAAGGAACTAAGAACCTCCTTAAATATATATAAATAACTCCCATTATACTCCATTTTTTAACAATAGTGCAGATTACACGCTTGAAATATAATTGATCAAACTCAGAATACACCAAAAAACAACAACAGTATAAATCTATGGCTAACACCTATATACAACTTTCTCATGCATTTCTCCTTCCTTCATCTCCAATACACACCTGTTATAATGCGTCTGAAGGCCTCTCCACTGCTCCCTGCACCTCCCCAGCCTCTCTCTGCCTTGCCTCCACTAGCACCAATGGCGAAGATAAAGAAGGGTTGCCTCGTCTCAGCTCGGAAAATGAAGCTAAATAGACAAGATGAACCATGAAGCGAGGCAGAGTGAAACAGAGAGACAGAGAGACAAAACCTGCTTCTCTCTCTCTCTCTCTCTCTCTCTCTCTCTCTCTCACAACGACTGTTTCCAAAGGCCATTCATTTCAACACACGCCTTCTGAAGAGGGTGTTTCGTGGTGTTGAGTTATAAATCATGTTAATATGTTACTATAGACATTAAAGGAAGGTAGTAAAAAGGCTGTGTAATTTTAACTAGCTAGAGCCTTTGGAATATGGTGATGTTCGAACTGAAGGTGTTTCATTCATTCTAAAGTTGATATATAGGTAGATGATTAGATGTAGAGATAAACAAGATAGATAAGTAGCTGTAGAATAAATAAGTATAGCGGTGGGATAATATATCGGTAAATAGATGTGTAGATAGATAGATAAATATAACTTTTAACTAAAATATCTCTCCTTTTATGCAGTTGTATCTTGTAAATGCTAAGAAAATCACCTCTTTATTACTTAATTAATTATTGATGTTAAATGTTGCGTCACAGTTTTGAAGGGGAGACTAAATTATACATCATTCTCTTCCACTGCCTCAAAGAAAACAAATATTTAAAGGGCTCACAAAACTAACTACTCTATTGCTCATGTTCTTCCTCGCAGATATTGCAAAGAAAGACATATCATTGAAGAGGAGATTTAAATTGATCAGTCAGCTGGAGAAGGAGGAGGAGGAGGTGGTTGTGATAGAGAGGGGGGAGGAGGAGGAGGAGGAGGAGGCAATCAAGGAAGCTTTAATTCCCTAGTTTCCTTTTCCTTTCTGATCTGCAAATACTCGCTGGAACACTAGAATCCACTTAATATGTACTGCATCGCCAAATAACAATAGCTGAGCACGATAGCGGAGAGGAAGACGTCACAATAACCAATAAATCGACAAGTGGTTTATATAAATATAGTACCTCATTAATAATGGATTTAGTAATTGATAATTATCAAAAGCATTGGCAGAGTTCAGGCAGACACATGTACGGCTGGCAGTAGTGGTTGTGGTGGATTGATTGACTGTCCTCTGTCACAATAAGGACATAATCACTGCATTATTTCACTGATAGTTTCACAAGTGTGGCTGAACCATACAAGTTGTGTTGGCTGTAAGATGCAATTATTGAAAGGGTCACCTGAGGAAGTCATGGTAGCGGTGGTGGTGGTGGTGGTGGTGAATGAATTAACATGAGCAGCAGGTGATAAGTGTCAATCATTATTTAATTGGTTAAAAAATAAAGTTTGTGATTTTTATACCTTTATTGGTTCATAATGTACAAATCCTGCTGTCTTGGTCTTGCAAATATTTACAAAGCAGCAGCAGCAGCACCTCCTCTGTGCCAAGGCAGAGCACCTGTTTTCACTACTGTTAAGGACTACATCATTATTAACTTTGAATCCATTCCTTATCACGTGTCTCATTATTTAATCAATGCTTCTCTTTTGAGAAAGCATTCATAGATTTCAATCAAATTTCCCAACACATACAGTACTATACTACCTCATTCATTAGGTAAAACAAAATGATTTACTCTGAAATAATCTTCTTCATTTCAACCTCCAAAAACGTCTCAAACTCTTGCTTGTTGTCTTTGGTGATGGTCTGTGCCAGGTGGTGTGGCATCTCTGCTCCTGCCCTCAAGCCCGCCAGCACTGTCTGCCGAGCAGCATTGATGTGTGCAGCCACCTGGGAGGCTGGCCTGCTGCTCTTGTCCGCCTGCTGAAGCTGCTCCTTGATCAGGTGCTTCACTATGGCTCTGAGGCAAAGATCAGCCTGATGAACAACACTCTCAGAGCAGCGCTGCCGAGCCTCAGCCACCTCCTCCTCTCTGTCCTGAAGGGGAAGGAGTCCCTGCTGGAAGGAACGGATCACGGCATTCCAAGCATCAGAGGTCTGCTCCACGCCAGTGTTCAGTACACAGGTGTTGGCTTCCCACGGGTGCAGGTGTGCCTGTGGGGCCTGCAGGCGCTCTGCCATGGCTGTCACCACAGCTGTCGGCACTCTCTCCTCCCTCGTGTCGTTGTGCAGCACAGCCTCCTCCACGCTACAGTGTAGGTACAGCTGGCAGAATGCTGCACTGTGCCTCCGGGCAAGCTGGAAGTATTCATATCTCATGCTTCTGTAGTAGAAATTGTCATCCAAGAGAATTACATATTTAGAGCCACTTCTTAATTCTTGAAGTGAAACACTAAGGAAATTTTCAACCCCTGAGTTAGGCTTGCCAGTGGTTAGGTACTGGACAAACTGGTCAACCTGGGTGTGAATGTTGCGTCGTGCACTCTTCCAATCATCACCACCAATATCCCTATTCTCTCTGTCCTCACTCAACTTGCAACTCTTCTCCCCTTCCTTGCCTTTGATTGCTTTCAGATCTTCCCCATGCTGCTGCCCTTCACTCCTCTTCTGCTCTGCAAATTCTCTCTGAACAGACAATGGAATCAAGTCATCATAACATAAGTGAATCACCACCAGCCTCTCACTGTCATGGTGTGCCTTCAGTGCCCTGCAAAGTGTAGTCTTGCCTGATCCCGGCAGTCCCACCACCACCACTAATACAATGTTCGTCTCCATATCTATCGGTACACACGTGAGTAGGTTCACACACACATATATATATGCCTATATTTTACTATAGTATCTGAATCCCTCCCTTTTTTTTCAGCATTCAATCAAATGTGTAAAGAAATACACTTAAGCTGTGATAATTCAGTCTTTTCTGTGATCAAGTTATCTATTTTCCCTCACTCCTAACAAATGGGAAGTAATTATTTCTTCTGCTTCACTTGCGTGTTATCTGTGTCTGTGCCTGGAACTTCAACATCCTTGGCCATCTGTCTGAGTGTGTCCTGAGCAGCATTCCAGGCAGCCTGAGCACCCTTGGCCTCCTCTTCTTCAAGGGTGTGTTCCTCACTGCTGCTGCCTGTTGCTCCCTCAGATTCAGTCACACCATACGACGCCACAACGCCCCTCCTTACCACCTCCCCTCTTGCTGCCAGAATCTCCTCTATGTTCTTTTTTCCATCAAGATCAGAGAACCAGCCCAGGTTATCAGCTACCAGGTGGTTTTTAGCACAGCCCTCACAGGTCACAATCACCACGCCCCTCTTGTAGGCCAGCTGGGAGATGTACTTGGTCTGCCTGGTGCTGCAAACCTTGCAGGTGTACACCAGCTTGAGCTGAGGACTCACCTTCCCTAGGGACTGTGAACTGTCACTACTCAACTGACTGCCACTGCTGCAAAAGGGACGGACCAGTAAGTTGGGGGAAATCTGATAGGGGTGAGTCCTCTTATTATAAAGCGGTGGTACTTTCTGCACTGTTCTAATAAATGGCGTATTTACAAAGAAGAGTCGTGCTGTCCTTGCCAGTGCCCTTGCCATGTGAGCCATTGCCACCCTGCACTGGATGGCTCACTGTGCACTGTAATATTCCAACACTAATCCTCTCTTTTCACTGTTACTACTGCTGCTGCTGCTGTTGCTGTTCTGTTTGCATCACAGCTGCCTCTTGTGCTGCCTGCTGGGCCTCTAACTGCTTATTCATCTCATCCATCCTCCTCTGCATGTAGACAGGCTGCAGCTCAGCATAGACGGACATGATCATGTGATTGGCGTGGATGTGCTTGCTTACACAGTGATTGAGGCAGGTGCTCTGCAATACAGTATGAGGTGTGAGACTCGTCAAGAGAAGGAAGAAGGTACTAATCATGCACATGGTTAAAAATTGGGAGCATCCTTGCTAATCCACAACAGACATATGATAACCAAAGCTACAGAAAACTGAACAAATAGATACAAAGACAAGATAACACAAGTACAGTCATACCTCTACATACGAGTGCTTAAGGATACAAATTTTCCAAGATACGAGCTGGGAAATGAGCCTAATCGTTGCCCAGGATACGAGGAAACATTCACCATACGAGCCATGAGCATTTAGTTATGCCAAGCCACCACTAGTTCGCAGTGAATAAAAAAAAAATCAACAAATACCATAGATCACTGTTTTCCTCATTAATGTTAACTTTCTTTCAGTGTACATCGATATTACTAAACTTTAATTTGCATGTTTTTCTCGTGTTGGAACGCATTATTCAGTTTTACACAAATTAAACTGGTCTGTAGAGGTATGACGGCTGTATAAGTCAATCCCTACACACACTACAAGTTAACACCAGTATATACCAGGAAAACTACCGTGCCACACACACACGCACACACACACACACTCTTACTTACTTCCTCTGAGGACAGTTCCCGGTCATTGAAGCGATTCACACACAAGTTGAAGCAGCGCTCAGAGATGTGGTTGTACAGCAGCAGGAAGTCCTTGAACTGAAACACAAAACAATCTCAATAGTTTTTGAATGAAATTAAAATAATCTCTCTCTCTCTCTCTTAAATGTGTTGTAACTCGTGTCTTGGGATATCCCCAGGGTTGGACCTCCTTTCTAATCTTTACAATAACAATGCCGGAACATGCCTGACAAGTTTTTGATGTGGGGACACTTTTTGTATGGCCACAGTAATTAAATAAATATTGTGGGGTGCCCTCCAGAATCTAAGTAGGTTAGGTCATGTTGGATTTAGTAAGATCTGACCCAGTTTCTTAATGTCCTCAATTGCTATTTTCCAAGATTTCCTCCAAAAACGGTACATTCTTTCCCTAGAGATACCAGCATTCCACTTGTGTCCTCCTCGACCTACCCCCCCACCCTTCACCCCCCCAAGCATGCCAGGGATGATAAGTGGGGAGGGGGGGGGGGGGTGGACTGAGTAAAAAGGAGGAGGTTCAACCCTATACCTTTACCGCGGTAATGAACACGTGGGAAGAACCAACCAACGTGTTCTGGCGAGCCTCAATACCGGATAAATAATAATAATGATAATAAAGGGAATAGAAACCCGCCCACCCACACACTGAGGGAAGACTGAGGGCGGCGATCCAATATATAGTTTCGTCTGCTACAATGACCACACACACACACACACACACACACCTGTCTCACGTTGGCCGCAAGATCCATGGTATTAATTAATTCCGGGTGAGGAGGACCAGCAGCATCTCTGCTTGACTCTCCTTGACTGTGGGTTACGTTGTTTGGTCTGACTCTGCTGCTGCTGCTGCTGATCTCTTATACTACTCCCTCAAAGGCTCTACTCACTGCTGTTTATTCGAGATCTACTGTACTTGATCTTGATCTTGATGCTACAGGTGGCTGAGATTATTTCTCTGCGCTCTGGGAAGTTAAAAATTATGTATTGTACGTGTAATTTTGTAGACAAGATATTAATTTTGGAAATGCATAACCAGTTTTTAATGAATGACTTCTATTCCACAGGTGAATCACCACCACCACCACCACCACCACAGCGGCTGGCGTCACCAGGAAGGACGTGGGTGACTTCCCTGCAGAATTCCTCATTATTATTATTATTATTATTATTATTATTATTATTATTATTATTATTATTCCCTACAATGTATGATGTGTGACCTTGTGTGTCAGACTCTGTTGCCGCCGGTGCTGGTGAGGAGCTGCAGTGTGTCTAACAGTTCAGAGGACTCCCAAACTTTGGCATTTTATTTTTTATTTATTTATTTTTTTAAATATTTGTATCCTAGCGGAAGGGAATATCTTATCTCCGGAGACTCTTCTCGAGGTATAATTTTGTGTACTTGTCGCAATAAATTATACAAAGATTTGTGGTTTTTATGATGATGAGTGGCAGGAGGATGGTGGTGTACCCATCATACACCAATGAATGCAAAGGAGAACATGTATATGGCTTCATCAGCATTTATTGACAAACACAGACCAGGTAATGCACCACTGGACTCTTCAAACAACAAGACGTGTGTCACTGATAAACATCCACTGGGTACCAATATCAGGCAAGACTATACAAGAGGAACGAACCAAACAAAGCAAAAGTAGACACCTTCCTAGGTTTCTGGAGTGTGTGTGTATGTGTGGCCCATACACACACACAGACCACTCTTTGGCCTGCCACCATCTGAACACAATGCTGGGAAAATAAATGGATGGTGTTATTAATCCTCAGAGCAGAATGGCAGGGGAAGTTTCATGTTATCTCTTTATCACCACCATTACCACCCATTCCATTTATTTCTGAAAGGTATGTTATGTCTTTCAGAAAGTGGTGGTATGGAAGGTGGCTGTGACAAGAACAAACTTCCCTGGACATTCTGCTCTGATGTTTAATGACGGATCCATCCATCTACTCTCCCATTGTGTTAAGATGATGGCAGGCAAGCCAATAACAATGCTATGCCACACACATACAGAAAACCATCTTAACACAATGGAAAAATAGATGGATGGTATCCGTCATTAGACAGACCTCAGAGCAGAATGTCCACAGAAGTTTGTTGTCACCCTCTCACTACCATCTTCCACACCACTTTCTGAAAGACATTATTAGGACATCCTACCTTTCAGAAATTAATGGAATGGGTGGTAATGGAGGTGGTGATGAAGGGGTAATCCTGGCCATTCCGCTCTCGCAACATTTCTAAAAGAAAAATACAATATATACAATATCAGCTTGTCCGGCACAAAGGCAATAGACCACTACCACCTTGGGCCTTTGTATGTCTAATACTGGGGAGCAAATCTCCCAGTGCTGTACTTAGTTACAACAGAAACCAAGGAAAGTGTCCATTCAAATGAGATTGGATAGGTCTTCAATTTGACAAACAGGTGGCAAGGTGTGGAGTGGAAAGGATCAACATAGTGACAATGGTGATGTACGTAGACATATCTTGTGCTAACCTAAAAAATGCATTGTACATTTAGTTCTCAAATCCAAAAAAATATATATACATTTGTAAGATAACAACAGTTCTGTGCATTTCTGCCAAGGGTCTGGCCAGCCACCTCTCCCTCTTTTGTGCCTTGGATCTTTGGCACACTAACTGACTGACTGACAGCAGGTTCTCCCTCCCTCCCTTTAACTAAACTTACTGAAAATATTGTTAAGGAGGGTGGCTGGTTGTCCCCATTACCCTGAACAACACTCAGGTAGACTGGCCAGAGAACCTTTGCATAATTTCACCACAAAAATGTCCAATCAGACTAGAGAGATATATTCTACCTTCACAATTTGTCAATCAGATCCTCCTAATAACAATTAAATGATTTTCAACAGCTACAGGAAATGAGAGAATGAATGGCCTAAAGGGAATTTTTTAGGATAACCCGCATCATAGAAAAAGTTCCTCTGACACTCAACTTTCAGCCATCTGCCAACAACTGACTGACAGACTGACTGGCACACCAACACCAACACACCCAATTGAGCAAAGACCTTGGTAGTACTCACAAGAGTTCACCTGACTGACTATTTCTTATCATGCTACCCAATTCAGTGGGTACAATAAATGCAGCAGAGTGAATGCTATGTTTTTGGAAGGCACAGCACTCAAGCAATTCACTCAGCACAGCACAGGAGGTGGCAAGGAAGGAAGGAAATACAGTGAGAGATTAATATTGGCCTATAAAGTAGCCAAGAAGCTGATCGTGTGCAGGTGTAGAAGCAAGAAATGGATTTGCTCTTGTCATGGCAAAGCAGTCGTGGAAAGAATGTCACATGTACTCACTCACTCACTCACTCACTCACTCAGGACAGAAGGAGGAGAGTCTTATGTTACTTATTGGCATCAAAGCCTCACTGCAGCCACACCTTCCCCACCAACCTCCAACACTCAAGTGGTTCTTCACATCACGGATAGAAATCAGCTGCATGTAGAGTAAAGTTGAATGTATGAAGTTTGGTTTTGTGCCACCTCCCCTCACACGCGCTCACATGCACAGCAGAGACACACACACACACACAAATGATCATACAACACATGCATCCATGCACACTCCCCCCTTGAGCTGTGCCTCCCATTATTGTTGTGGCATCCTGCAGCGAGCCACCTCAAGCCCCTCACTCTACACTCAACTCTTCCTTCATTAGTAGTAGTGATGCCAAATCTTGTTTCCATAATTATAGCCTCATTACCACTTGTATTCCTCAGTAAATGCAGTTTTCATTTCCAAAAGTTCACTTTCATTCAGTTGGCTTCTATAGTAAGTTTCTTTCCTTATTTTCTATCACTTTTATTTCTTTCCTGTTGCATCACATCTCCCTCATCAGCCACACACACACAAGTCTCCCACCACACACAGATGTGCATGGCGATACCACAGGCTCTGACCTACAGGAAAATAAAGTCATCTTGGAGGGCACCACTTCCTGCAGCAGCGTCCTGAGTGCAGCAGCAGCAGCAGCAGCAGCTCCGACAACCCTCACGCTGGGCCGTGAGGAGGACGGAATGTGTGGGGCAGCAAAAATGCCCTTGCCTAAGTAGTTGTGTCATCTGAGGGAGCCTTGCCACTTCCCTGCTTGACAAGGGCACTGCTGCCTGCCTCATATATGCTTGGTACAGTACAGAGCAAGACGTTCTGACAGTCACGGCCACGACTGTCCAGCTACGAGTGACACCCGCGATCCCATACAAAATGAAATTCTGCACGTAATGTAATAATAACGGTAATTATTGCAGATCTTCTCGATGCAGGTGGTGGGCGTTGTGTCCCGGCGATGGGGCGCCCCGCACAGTAACAACAAAACGTTGGAGGTGCCTTGCCGTGGCACTCCACCGGGCCATGGAGGCACCACTCTAGTAACATGAGAACAACACAGTCAGTCACTGTCCTGGCACCACCAATGCCTGTGTGTCTCCATCCAGGAGTCTTGCAAGTGTTGTGAGGCAGACCACCATCGTGGGCCTGCCGCCGCCACAGTGCGGAGAGAGCGTGTCACTGCTCAAGACTCAAGAGGCAACACAGCTACAGTCACAATATGGACCAGGAAAGCTGTGTGTGTCTGTGTGTGCATGTGTGAGGAGTGCAGCAGATGGACAGGAACAGCAGTCCACTTCACTGGGTGTCCCGGTGCTGTCTGGCTCCATCCCTTCACTCCCCAGGTGGCAGCACCAGAGGGCGGCAGCAGCAGCGCAGGGAACACCCGGCGAGCCTCACACTATGACCCGGCTATTGATGGGCTCGGCCACCCCAAACCAGCGCAGTTTGAAGGAACTGTCCCGCCAGCTGATGACTGGGTTCCACAGGGCATGAAGGAAGATGAAGAGAGCGCTCACCTCCCGGAACAGCCAGCTGATCACAAACTCAAACTTGGTGAAGGGTGGAGGGCCATTCTAGGGGGAAAGAAAGGGATTGTGATTTCTTTCTTTTACTTTCTACTTGTTTATGAGAATGTTCTGCTTTACCTGCCCTCTCTCATCATTTCTACAGATTTACAATAGCAGTGAACACACACAATATTGTTATTCAGCAAAAGCAGATTAATTGTTTAGTAAATATTAAAAATCAAGTTATAGTTTCCCATACTCTTTAAAGCTGTTAATAAGTTAACACATGGTCTATATCACTAACAGAAACAATGCTATCAAAAACCTGTGTAGACATTTCTGTGGCCTTTGAAAGTATCCTGAAGAGAGCAAGCCGCTTCTGAATATGGCTCTATGTATTTATGTAGGCCAGCAGTCCCACACATGAAGGCTGAGACAAAACAACACACACACACACACACACACACTCACTCACCTGTACAATGTTGAGCATGACCCAATCTGCCAGGGACCAGGTGAGGGTGTGGAAGAGGAAGAAGGTGAGGTAATCAGCCCTGAGCAGCACAGTGCCAGCCCAGGAAGCCACCAGACCCAGCAACATGCACTCACTGAAGGGCTCCAGCAGGATGGTGTGAGGTACCATGGCCACTCGCAGCTTGCACCACCTGTTGACATATGTAAGGCAGTCAGTGATGGGGGCTCTCTCACACACACTACACTCCATATACTAAAACATTCCACTCCCTCCCTCACCACGACTATTTCAAAGGGCAGAGATTACAAGGTGGGTTTCTGAGGGTGTTTCTCTTATCATTTAAGTAATACAGTAGTTCACTTATCACTACAACCATAAAAACACTCTTAAAAACTCACTCACTCACTCACTCACCCTCATATCCTGTGGCCATTCCCTGCCCATCCATCACATGCATGTATATCTACATCATTTTTCTGCTTTTTCTTTCACATAGTAGAACCAACTTAGTGCCAAGCCCTTGATGCCTCATTTCTGTCTTATGTTAATACTATGTACAATAATTATTTACATGAACAGAGATCCTTAACTTATGGAGCAAACACAAATCAATATTTTCTGAACTATATACAAGACAGATGCACTTCCTCCTCTCCATCAGAGTCCAACATGGGTCAGAGAGTGGTGTGGATCAGTGTGAGTGTGAAAATGTGTTAGCTACACTTTTATTTGGTGGAGACACAGTATATGTATGTATGAATGTATGTACGTATTCAAAAGGATGTCAGTACATGCAATGAGATGAAGGATGGTGAGCACAGACAACAAACACAGTGTGGGTTCAATTTAGCACAGCAGTGTCCGGCTTACCACTCACTGGTGGCGGTACATTGGGGCCAGGTGCTGTGTTGGCGCTTGGCCAGACACCAAGAGAGGGTGCAGTAATGAGGCAAAAATGCAACAGTAATACCTTGCAGGTGTGATAAGGTGTGCTATTAATGGTTTCTCTTCAAACATGCACACTTGGTACAGGAAACTATGAGGCTTTCTAGGAGACAACAAAGGACAGAGAAAAAAGTAGATGGCAAGCTGTAGAGGGAAGGAAAGGAGAATAAAATAGGAAAGTGAAGAATGTGAGATACAAGATGGAAAGGCTGGACTAGATTAAAACACTTGGAAAAACAAAACAAGCATGACCTCTTGGCAAGCTACACCTTCACACTTCCCGCCGGCTCACCTGGTCAGCCGCGAGAGGAAGGTCTTCACCCGACACGTCCCAGAGTTCTGCCAGGCGGGCTGGGAGGCGATGCGAATGCCCCACCCTCGATCTTGGATGAACTTGGCAAAGAAGTAATCCTCAGCCAGGTAAATCCCAAAGGCACTGATACCTGTAAGCCAAAGATTCATTAGTGTGGTAGCTTGTCATGGCACACCTGTTAGTTTTATTATTATTGTAGGTTAGGTTAGGGGTCAGTTTGGTTTGCTTGGTTAGAAAAAATAACCACAAACCATTAAAAATTTACATTTCTTGGCGTTCCAGTCGCTTTTTTTCTTCTTCACCGTGTGTTCTTTGTTATAATCAATTGGTAATGTCTTATGGATTGTTGGTTGTGTGTGTGTGTGTGTGTGTGTGTGTGTGTGTGTGTGTGTGTGTGTGGGTGGGGAGGGAGTGTGTGTGGGTGGGGTTAACTCACCTCCCGCCTCATCCAGCACTTTCTTCCTCATGAGGCAGGACATCCCGGTGCAGCAGTTAACTCTGAGCCGCAGTGCATCCAGCAGCCCCAGGAACAGGTACATCCTGGCGTGGCCCGTGCCAAAGTACACCTGTAACAACAACAACAACACAACAATGACAACACAACAATGACATGAGGTTGCCAAAGTACACACACCTGTAACAACAACACAACACAACAACAGCAACACAATACATGAGGTAACAAGCTCTTGAGTGAACCACCATACATAAACCTTTTTTTTCCTGTCTTTTTTTACATAAGAGGGGAAGCCGGCCATCGGGGCAAAATAAAATGTGACTAAAAAAAGAGAAGGAGAAATAATGGCCAATGAGGTGTCAGTCCCTAACCTAATGTAGCCTTTCCTAACTTGATCTTGCTTGATTCAATACAACTAACTCACTTCATCTCATCTCATCTTCCTTAATCCAATATAAACTCTAACCTCACCTAATACAACCACGTCTCACTCAACTCAATCTAACCTAACCTCATCTTATAAAAAGTAAACTCTGATCTTTTCCTTTTTTTCTCGTCCTCTTCCTTCCTTTTCTAAAGTTACTCCATTTCTTACTCTCAATTTCCTTCTCTTCTTCATTTTTCTCCACTTAGTTTTATCTTCCTCTCTTCCTTAACTTAATCAATTTCTCCTTTTTTCCCCCTTCTGTCTAACATCCCAAATGACCTTCCCCTCTTCCTCCTCCTCCTCCTCCTCTTCCATTTAATTTACTCTCCAAATAAGTCCAACCTCATTACCATATGTTGTATAATCCCTCATACTTTTTTTTCTTTTCCTTGTTCAGGCTCTCTCTCTCTCTCTCTCTCTCTGAATGATATAACTAGTACTACTGTCTTACATAAATACAGGTTTATGATCTATACAAAAAGTGTAAATGGTACTATTGGTCTATTTTTAAATCTTCTTTTCCTCTTTAGTCTTTCTTTCTGCAATTGTTCTTTCTTTATTTCATGGTGTTTTGTTTGTGTCTTCTTCATTTATGTCTTTATGTAATGTTTTTCTTATTTATTTCATGTCTTTTTTTGGCCAGTCTTTATATAACTCCTTTCCTTCCGTGTCTTAATTTCTTCACCAATCTTTTTCTTATTTTGTCAAGGATTTATTTCTTTTACTTGCAAACTTTTATTTACTTTTCTTTATTACTTTTTTTCTATAACTATATCCTCACTCTAACCACAAACACTTCATAAACTCTCATGTTTCCTTCTAACTTAATTAACCCCTTCAGTGCTTTGACGTATCTTCATATCATCTATTCTTCTTACTATTTGACAATTTTGTACACCTTCAAAAACTTATGTGGGGATGAGAACAGTGAAGACTCTGGCCATTAATCATCTGAGCTTTCCTATTGTCAATAAAACCATCTAATCGTACCCAAAGATGAAAGAAAAATGCATCCCAGTACTGAGGGGGTTAACATTCCTCGTCTCTTCTCTGTGACAGCCAGGATCAAGTCATTCACTGATTCTCTCAGCCCCAGACCACTGCTGCTGGCCGGGGTGACACTGCTGTATAATATAATGTACAGTGACTGGCAGGATTCATTATCTGTGAGAGGGAGGAGGGAGGGACCGCACTTGTCTCAATGGACTGGCTGGCTGGCTTTGTGGTGGTGGTGGCAGTGGTGGTGACAGTGGTGGTGGTGGGTTCAAACTGTTGTTGTTTTCATTCTTTTTGGTTCTTCCTTCCTTCCTTCCTTCCCTTACTTTCCCTTTCTGTTTCTGTCTGTTTGTCTCTTTTCTAGTCTAGTGAGAAATTATACAAATACACACACAAACACACATACACATCTAACTAAACACAAACATACACACACACACACACACACATGTTCACACCAAACGTAACACACACACACACACACACAAAGACACACACACACACACACACACACACATACCTTCTCCAAGATAGCGGGCCAGCCTTTCCTGTCGCAGCAGAAAGGCATTTGGTGAACTATGCCCACGTCCGGCGTCATGTGAGTCACCATGTCGCTGAGAGTGTCTTCCTTCATCATCACCCCGGAGTCAGACACCAGCAGGAGCTCATGTTTGGCCGCCATGTACCCCGGCTGCATGTTGTTAATCTTGGGGTTCACGCCGACCTCTTTGCCACCTGTTGGGGGAAAATAGGGTGGAAAAAAGGGTTCTCTCTACCTCTCTACCTTTTTGTCACTTGTTAGGGTAAGTTAAGGTAAATGAAAGGGTTCTCTCTCTCTCTCTTTCTCTACCTCTTTGTCACTTGTAGGGGTAAGTTAGGGTAAAAAAAAAAAGGTTTCTTTCTTTCTCTCTCATGAGTAAATGCACAAAAAAAGAAGAAAAAAAAACCAGGAAAAAGTTACAACAAATTCACAGAGCTTTACAAATCTATGTGTGTGCGTGTGTGTGTGTGTGTGTGTGCGTGTGCACCACCTACCAATGAAGAAGGAAGCATCAACATGTGGGTGCTTCTTCATGAGCTGCTGTACCACCATAATACTGGGGTCGCCTTCCTCTTGTATGCAGAACAGAAGCTCATACTGCAAGAAAAGACACACACACGGCTCACATCATCATAGGTACTGAAGAAGAACAAACACAGACGAGAGAGAGAGAGAGAGAGAGAGAGAGAGAGAGAGAGAGAGAGAGAGAGAGAGAGAGAGAGAGAGAGAGAGAGAGAGAGATTAATGGATGGAGAAATAAAAAGAGAAGAGATACTAAATAAAACATTAGCAGCAGAGGAAGGCGAGAAAAGAAATGACAGAAAAGTAAGCCATTAAGAAACAAAAAGGAGAAAGAATATAAAAAAAGAAAAGAAAACAGGAAAGAAAGTATGAAGTATTTAGAGGAGAAGGGAGAGAAAAATTAGAAAAGGGAGATAAAACTGTTGCAAAATTGGGAGGAGGAAGAGGAAAGGAAAGATAAGATTGTAGAGCAGGAATTTGGAAGAGGAGGAATGGGAAATGAGAAAGAAGAGAGAGAAGAGGAACACAAGGAAAGGGAAGGAAAGGAATGCACTGAAACAAGAGATAAGGAGGAGGAGGAGGAGGAGGAGGAGGATTCGAACCGTTACTTTTTGTGTGTGGTATTGTGAATAATTTGGAGTGCCTTCAGCCACCAGAGGGAGAACAAAAGTTGCGTGGTTGCTTCATTTCTGTCCTTAACGTCTCTTGGGAAGAAATACCAAGTCACATGCCTTCGATTAACTGGAAAATTTAAAGAACGTATCTAAATTCGCGCGCGTGCGTTTGTATGTGAGTGTGTGTGTGTGTGTGTGTGTGTGTGTGTGTGTGTGTGTGTGTGTGTGTGTGTGTGTGTGTGAATTGAATTTCACCTACGATTGGGTCACTCAGCCAGTCGCTCTCCCAACGGAAATAGATCAGAGCTCCTATGAACCGATCTCCGGCTGGGACTAAGACCACCCACACAATACATTCCCAGGCAGGAGGCCACAACCCTTCCGGTAACATTTCCTACCTGCTTGCTGCTAGATGAACGGGGGCTTTATATTACTTTTTTTAAGTAAGAGGGGGAAGCCGGTAAAAGGCAACACAAACAATGAAAACAAAAAAGGGCCACTATTATTCTCAGTCCCCTGAAAAGATGGAAAAAATTGGCCGAAAGTCAGGGACAGATGTCTTAAATAGAGTCAAGTCATAGGAATATAAGGAAATGGAAGCAGAAAGCCTTGTACTTAAAGACTGCGGGAGAACGAAAGGCATGCTCTGGACAACATCAGGGGAGCAGTTAACCTCCAGATACCAAGGCTTGTAACATTACGGTGATGAAAGAGAGAGACTGAAAATAATCAGTTACAAGAAATGACTTGTTAAGACGAAATACTTCTGATTCTACTCTGTTCAATTCAGTGGTATGAGCGGAATCTCGGCATACTTGTGTAACACGCTCCATAGAAAGAAGAATAAGGCTTCCATCATATCCCACAAGGGGGCGGGCGGGGCGGGGGGGGGGGGGGGAGGGGGAATTCGAAAAAACTGTCGGAGACGCCGCATAATGTTTAGCTTCATAGAATCTCTCAGCCAGAGAGGAAACCGAGATGGTTCTTTGATATTCGATTTTTAATTTTCTAGTTATTTAACCTTCAATTTTCGACACAAGGTCACTTTCTCATACGTATAATCACACCTGCGTCACTTATACGACTGCTGGTCATGCCACTCAGCTGCCGGGGAAAAAAAAGCTTGATAAAATATAATTGCAGCTGTCTGTCGTGACTGATGCTCGAACGAAGGTCAAATGAACATCCAACAAACTGAACTCTTCCTCGCTTTGCATGCAGGGAAGCGTTAACAAACTTAGAAATAGTAAAAAAAAAAGATAAAAGAATAAAAAAATGGGCATGGTAAATTTCAACTCTATCCTGTTGGAATGCCAATAGCAGATACTTTTTCCTTTTCCTTAAATGTTGCGTCAGTTGTTGTCGACACAAACGGAGCAAGAGAAAAAAGTTTAAAATATTATTAAATGCATATACTCTCTTCGTAATTTAATTTTTTTATATAATTATTCCTAATTGTATGTAAGCTTGAACACAGCCTTTAGAATACGTCTCCTTTAATTATTATACTGAAACTCTGGATTTCATTTA
>CM035180.1:731707-741707 GCA_020233015.1 Callinectes sapidus
GGAGGAGGAAGAGGATGATTGACGGAGGGAAAGGCGTGTGTGGTCCTCTTCCGTGGTTTTATGCTCTCTCTCTCTCTCTCTCTCTCTCTCTCTCTCTCTCTCTCTCTCTCTCTCTCTCTCTCTCTCTCTCTCTCTCTCTCTCTCTCTCCTGGTTTATTTATTTATCATTAATTTATTTTGTTTACTTTATCATTTTTGTATATTTTTCATGTTTCTATCTCATTTTTTTTTCTTTTTTGCATTTATTTTTCTTCATTTTTATTCATTTTTACTTTTTTCAATTCTCTATTCATGTGTTTATTTTATTTCATCCATTCATCTTCTTCATTCATTTCTCTCTTTATTTAATTTTATTATTGTACCTGACCAGCTGGAAATCTTTACATTTTTATTTCATTTCTTTATTCTATCTTCATCCATCTATAACAATTCATTCATTATTTCTATCTTTATTTCATCCTATTATTGTATCTGACCACCCTTGACTTATCCTGTGTAGAGATAACTGTATCAAGAATCCTTACATTTAGATTTCATTTGCTTATTCTATCTTCATCCATCTATAACAATTTATTCATTATTTCTATCCTTCTTTCATTTTATTGTTTTATCTAACTATCAATAACCTATCCTATGCAAAGATAACTGTACCAATAATCATTACATTTCTATTTCATTTTTTTATTCTATCTTCACCCTTCTATAACAATTCATTCATTATTTCTATCTTTCTTCCATCTTAATGTTTTTACCTGACCATCTTTAACCTCTCCTGTGCAGAGATGATTGTGCCGAGAATCCTGGCAGAGCTGTGTGGGCCGGAGATGACCCCAACGGCACACTTAGAGAACCAACAGGCACTCGTGAAACAGTTCGCTGAAATTCTCGAGTTTACCCTCAAGTTTGACGAGCTGAAGGTAAGTGGGTGTTAGATATGAGTTCATTTTTCTATATACAATGTGGCCTTTTTACGGGAATTTATGGGCTAAAGAAGACCACTGAATGTCCACCCATTTAGGAATTGTTACCCCAAGTGGATGCCTAATTTCCTTTTGGATTGTCATGGGTATCTTTTGAATCAATGCAATACTTCTGGATCTAATGCAAGAGTTGACCAGTATTCTCAATCCTTCACCACTATTCTGTCCACCTCCCTAATGCAAGAGTTAAACCAGTATACTCTCAATCATTCACCACTATTCTGTCCACCTCCCTAATGCAAGAGTTGACCAGTACTCTCAGTCCTTCACCACTATTCTGTCCACCTCCCTAATGCAAGAGTTAAACCAGTACACTCAATCCTTCACCACTATTCTGTCCACCTCAATAATGCAAGAGTTGACCAGTACACTCAATCCTTCACCACTATTCTGTCCACCTCCCTAATGCAAGAGTTGATCAGTACTCTCAATCCTTCACCACTATCCTGTCCACCTCCCTAATGCAAGAGTTAAACCAGTATACTCTCAATCCTTCACCACTATCCTGTTCACCTCCCTAATGCAAGAGTTAAACCAGTACTCTCAATTATCCATCATTTTTCTTTCCTCATTCCCTATACAAGAGTTAAAGAAATACACAAAATAGCCATAGATAACACCAATAGGAACACCACATCATAACCACCAATAATAACACCACCACCAGCAGCAGCAGCAGTAATAGAACTCTGACCCCCAACCACTCCTCAGATGACCACCCCAGCCATTCAGAACGACTTCAGTTACTACCGGCGGATCATCATGCGCACCAGAATAGAGCAGAACGGCAGCAGCGGCACAGTGGCCAACAATGGGATGGAGGAGAGTCTCTGCATCGACCACCAGCTGGGCAACAAGATGAGTCTCTTCTACGCCAACTCTACGCCAATGCTCAAGATCCTCAGCGAAGCCACGTCTAAGTTCGTCACTGAGGTATGGGGCTTTGGTGGTCTTCTATCTACTGCTACGTGTATTCTTTAAAAAGGATAAACATTGAAAGGTGTCTCGGCTCAGTGTTCTTCTACAGCTACATGACGTATGCTCTAAAAAGGATAAAAATTGAAAAATCTACTCTCTTTTATCTTTCTAATTGTTCTTCTGCAGCCACATCTATCTTTAGACTTGATGGAAATTGCAAAATCTACTCTTTTTAAATCCCTAACTTCCTTGTCTAGATGCTTATAAAGTTACTCATGGTTTTGTATCACAGTGAAAAGGTCATAATAAGATCATTTGATAGTAGATAAGGAAGATTACCTGAGCACAGTGGCTATTACTGAGCAGTGTTTTGTCACCCTACACTACCGTGACTCACTGATAAGACCAATCTGCTAATGACTTAACCAGCAGCATGGGAAAGTATTTAGTGTTATCAGGTGATGGTGACAGAGATTCATCACTGGATAAGACAAGGTGATGAAAGAAGGGAATGTGAGTCAGAATATTGCAGTAAGACTTGGGAAGAGAGAGAAAAGGTGAATTCAGAAAAGAAGAAAGTCTGGATATGATAAAGAGTAAACATGATGAGGTTGTATGTAGTAAAATTTGGGTGTCAATGTTGCAATAAGAAAATGAGAAGAGCAGGATATAATTAGAGTAAACAAACATTAATAGACAAGAAAAGATGATGAAATAAGGGAATACTAGTTAGAGGTTTGTAATAAAGGAAGATTTGAGAACAGTAAAGAAGATGAATTGCAAAAAGAGTTAGGATATAATAATGATAATAATAATAATAGTGATAATTACAATGACAAAAGAAGATGACACAGTAATATTTAAGAAGAAAGAAGATCATTTAACTGAAAGAGAAGGAAAGAAAGTCCTGACAACAGTAAACATACACTGAAGAATAAGAAAAGGCAAATGATGATAAATTCAGCATGTTTGATGTAGAATGTTGCAATGAAAAACAGATTTGAAGAGTGAGAGAGAGAAGATAAATAGAAACTGAGAAGGTTATGATGCAAGAAGACAAGCATTAGGAGATACAAGAAGATAGAGAAGATGAAAGAACAGAGAGGAGATGAGTGTGTATGCATTACTAGATACAATAACAAAAGAAAGAACATGAAGAAGCAAAATGAAAAGATTATGATGATAGTTAACATGCATTAGAAGGAGAGAGAGAGAGAGAGATTAACAGAGAAAAAGTGGGAAAATGAAGATAATAGAGAAGAAAAGAGAAGAGAGAGAGAGAGAGAGAGAGAGAGAGAGACAACGTAAAGGAATAAATGAAAAGGTTACAGAATGCATTAGGGAATAAGAGAAGAAAGAAGAGAACGATTCAGTAAGAGAGAGAGAGAGAGAGAGAGAGAGAGAGAGAGAGAGAGAGAGAGAGAGGAAGCAGGATGGTGACTCAAATGGGGCAAACACTGTAATGATGAAGAAACAGCTTAGCCTAGATGGAAGTGTGGGAGAAAAAAGATGAACTAGTTATACACATTATTCTTATTAGTGTTATTCATTTATGCATATCTATTCATTTTCTCATTACCTTTTCAATTTCACTTCATTTTGCCAAGGATAGACTGGGATAAATTTTCCACCATATAATACTTTAATTTTCCATTTTATTTAACCTTTTATTTATTCATTGACTTATTTTATCTTTTATTTTTCAAGGATAGCCAAAGATTAATTTCTTAGCAACCACTTCCAATGAGATAAGGTCAGAGTGCGGCTGTGGTGAACGTGTAACACAAATAAGGCACACAGTAATGCACCAGTCATTGTAATGCAATAGCCAAAGGTCAGAGTGAAAGTGTGGAACATTAATTGAAAACTGTTATCCCTCTCCTTTTACCAGTATAGTGTGTGCGTGTGTATCTGTGTGCGTCTGTCTGTGTGTGTCTGTCTGTGTGTGTGTGTGTGGATGGAATTTTTTTGATGTGAGATAATGGAACTGTCAGATGAAGAGAGAGACAGATAATAAAGGAGAGATACCAGAGGAGGAAGTTATGTAGAGGGAGAAGAGAGAAGAATGCTCAATTGACGATGTAAGTAAAGGAAAGTGCAACAGAAATGAAAGGTTGGAATTTGTAAGTGAAAATGTGAGGTGTTTTAGATGCTTATTGAAAACTATGTAGCAGTTCCTTGTCTTTACCTGAGTGTATGTGTGTGTGTGTGTGTGTGTAGAGTAAATTTTGAAAGAGAAGATAAATTATTAAAAGAAGTAAAGGAGGTTATGATGGTAATAGAAAAAAATAAGATGTTATGATAATTTTTTCAATGCATTAGTGGAGAAGATAAAAGAGATGAGAATGAAGTAAAAAAAAGAGTGAGACTACAGTAAATGAATAGGAATAGAAGATGAAGATAGATAATAAAGAAAAGTACCAGAAAAAGAAGTTACATAGAGGAAAATGGAAATTTGTGTATTTGAAAGGCAGAGAAAAGGTGTAATAATGTGACAAATGCAAATGAGTTAATCTTTATGTATATGAAAACGAGGGAAGAAATAAAAAATAAATACACACACACACACACACACACACACACACACACACACACACACACAGTAGAATACACCAACTTTAACAAAACCTCATCACACACACACACACACACACACACACGCACACACACACACAGAAATCTTGACCACTGACCTTTTATCACCACACAAAACCACCCCCTCACCACCACCACCACCACCACCACCACCACCACCACCACCACCACCACCACCACCACCACCACCACCCACTCCCTCCTCACACTTCACTGCCTCACCTTTTGCGTCTCTGTTGCAGCACAAAGAGATCCCGCTGGCCAACACCACAGAGACACTCAGCACCATGGCCAAGGTGTGTCAGAGGATGCTAGAAAACCCGTAAGTTCTACACAAGTACTGCCTAACCTAACCTAACCTAACCTAACCTAATCTAACTTTATTTAACCGAAGCTCTAAGTTTTATCCAAGTATTTGTATTAACCCCTTCAGTACTGGGACGTGTTTTTATATCTATTCTGCTTATTGTTTGGTGATTTTATACAGCTTCAGAAACTCTCGTGGGGATTAGAATAGTACTGACTCTGGCCATTAATCTTTTGACCTCCATAAATCCTTTCTAATGTCAATAAAGTCATTTAATCACACCCAAAACTTATGGTAGAAATGTGTCCCAGTATTGAAGGTATTAATTTACTTACTTTAGTGTTTTTTTACTTCATGTGATTTGAGTGGTTGTCATTGGGAAAATAGACAAAAATATGTATGATTTGAACCTTCTTCTGTTTAATGTACTCAGTAAATATATAATTGTTCCATTTTCTCGAGACTATTCATAAAATTCTTTGTCATCCTGTCCCTAATTAGCCCTTGTTATTAATGTATTTATTCCTGTGTTCCTAAGACATTGAGAGTTGAATGAAGCAATGATAACAATGGTAATGGCTTGCAGGGGTTGATAGGGAGTGAAAGAGTTGAATGAAGCAATGATAACAATGGTAATGGCTTGCAGGGGTTGATAGGGAGTGAAAGAGTTGAATGAAGCAATGATAACAATGGTGATGGCTTGCAGGGGTTGATAGGGAGTGAAAGAGTTGAATGAAGCAATGATAACAATGGTAATGGCTTGCAGGGGTTGATAGGGAGTGAAAGAGTTGAATGAAGCAATGATAACAATGGTAATGGCTTGAAGGGGTTGATAGGGAGTGAAAGAGTTGAATAAAGCAATGATAACAATGGTAATGGCTTTCAGTGAGTTG
Source organism: Callinectes sapidus (assembly GCA_020233015.1). NCBI lineage: Eukaryota > Metazoa > Arthropoda > Malacostraca > Decapoda > Portunidae > Callinectes > Callinectes sapidus. Next base: position 737,401 of record CM035180.1, read on the forward strand.
ATAGGGAGTGAAAGAGTTGAATGAAGCAATGATAACAATGGTAATGGCTTTCAGTGAGTTGATAGGGAGTGAAAGGGTTGAATGAAGCAATGATAATAATGGTGATGGCTTGAAGGGGTTGATAGGGAGTGAAAGAGTTGAATGAAGCAATGATAACAATGGCGATGACTTTCAGTGAGTTGATAGCACGGTTTCGTCGAGAGGAGACTCACCTCTTCATCCTGCGTGTGATGGTGGCCCTCATTATTTTGTACGATCACGTCCACCCGACAGGAGCCTTTGCCAGGGCCTCCACCATTGATGTGAGTGTTCCTCCTCTGTCTGTATCTGATTCATTGCAGCTTGTTTCATTTTGTATTCTTATAGCTTCATATTTTATTGTACTTTCTTCCAGTGGTTGAATATTTTGGGGTGCTCATATGTTTTTCGTATTTCCTACCTCTATTTGGACATTCTTGTCTTCCCATTTTATTGTACTCTCTTCCAGTTCTTTCATTGGAGTGCAGCTTGCTGTGTCACATGTTTTCATCTTCCAATTTAGAAAGAGGTCAGAACTCATATTGACTGACCTTTGTGTAGGACTCCGACCACTCGCACACCACACACCGGGACAGCGAGGCCACAATCATTCATTTTTCATCATGTACCTTGTAATTGCCTTGCCACACCTGGGACCTGTGTGTGTGTGTGTGTGTGTGTTTGCTTCATACCTGACCTGTGTGTACTGTTGTGTTCTGCAGGTGAAGGGGTGTGTCAAAGTTCTCAAGGACCAGCCAGCCTCCAGTTCAGAAAACCTTCTCAACGCACTCAGGTGAGCTCAGCCACAAGGAATTAGTCCCAAAGGTGTACATAAGACTTCTAATCTCTCCCTCTAAACAGTTCAGACTTTAATCTTTCTGTATGTCTACTTATTAACAAAGCTGAACCCTGTCACTTATGCAAACCACCAATAGAAAACCTCTTTGTAAACACACCACCAAACAGCTGCAGGATGAAGAAAGAAGTGGGTTAAACTTGAACTTTTTTATATAAACAAATCAAGCCAGTACTCCCAATCATTCCTTCTTTTCTCTGGTAAACTCTGGAACTTTTTACCTGCTTCTGTATTTCCAACTTCCTATGACTTGACTTTATTTCAGAGGGACGTTTCAAGACATTTGTCCCCTACTTTCAGCAGATTGTGTGGATCTTTAAGGGGACTGACAAATTAGTGGCCTTTTTATTCTCATTGTTTTTGTTGCCCTTGGCCAGCTTCTCCCTCTTGCATAAAAAAAACTTTGCCTCTTCAATAAACCACTAACCTAAAAAATCACTTTCCAGATATACCACAAAGCATCTGAATGACGACAGCACGCCAAAGCACATCAGATCCTTACTGGCTCTATAACAGTGCCCCGCTGCCACCGACACCCCTTCCACCACCACCACCACCACCACTACTGCCACCTGGTGCATTACAGCTCACATGGCACCCCCGAACAGACACCCTTACTCCTCCAACGGCCGGATCCTGTGCTGTTCTTCCCGTCAGCCCCAGCCTAACCCCAGAGCATATCCCCGTGCTGTTTCCGCCTGTTTCCGCCTCCTCCAGTATTCAGACAGTGCAGTGGTGTGATGCTTCCCTTCCTCCGCCATGCACTTTAAATATCAAGCCAAAGGGAGGGTTATATAGTATTATGAGTGTAGTTCTTCCTCCCCATGGCTCTTTATTTTCTGGTTATGTATATTTTTCATATCTCTGTCTCCTTTCTTGTCGTCGTCTTTTTCATGCCTCTGATGCACAGGAGGTAATGGTATTATTCTGTGAGCCGTGGTGTTCACTATAAAAAGAAGAAGGAGGAGGAGGAGGAGGAGGAGGAGGAAGACCAAAGTGTTAAGAAAGATGGCCAAGAGGTTTACTAACTAGTAATCCTCCATTTTTGCTACAACTACTACTACTTCTACTACCACTCTAACTTTTCTACTTTTGATAACCCTCCTGTACTTTTAACTACTTTCTATACAGGGACTGAGGCTGACCCTGTATCTCTCTCTCTCTCTCTGTCTCTCTCTCTCTGTCTCTCTGTGTCTCTCTCTGTCTCTGTCTGTGTCCAGTGTGCAAGCTGCCTGACAAAATAATGATAAAAAGGAGTGAATTAGCGAAACGTCACACCAGGACGGTAACGTTTCATGAAGTTTGATCTCATGGAACCTCACGCGAGATGCTTTAGTTTCTTAGCATTCATTTTCTTCCCCAGCCAGTTTTTTCACTTTTTTACACGAATACTATACCAAGTAACGTATATACTTGTAAGTTGCAGTATAGGGAGTACGTGTGTTCTAGAGGTAAAAGCCAAATAAAAAGCGTTTATACTGTTATAGTGAGTGAGTCTGCATACATGAGGTGAAGAGGTCAGTATGTTAATGATTATACAGGTGTTGAGTTTGACATGCATTAGTGACTGGTAATGTGAGTTTGGAGGGAATGCAGTGAGGCTTGTAGGGGTAAGAGAGGGAGGAAACAAAAGTACAACGCACAGCATAATGAAGGGAAATTAATGCAGAAATGTCTGTATGGGAATTAGAACGTCATCACTCAAGAACAAAAGTGTCAGAACAAGATGTGCAAAATCCGACAAAGATATAATCATAAGGATTGGGAAATAACAGTGCAATAGCCCTTCAAAATTGTTAATAGGCACACATAACAGAGATGAAGGAACTATATAGATGAGAGAGAAGGTAATGATGTGTGAGAGAAACGAAACTACAGAGAATGAGGAACTGTGTTGAGTGTGACAGCTTAACGTGATTGAATATTCTTGAGAAAGAGATATTGTATGTACCATAAAGAATAAAAGATTACTGTACATATCGAAAAAAACATACAGAGGAGTAGAAATTTAAATGCAAGAGAATTTTAATAATATAAAAGAAACCAAAAAATGACAAATCTTAAATGGAAAACTTAAGAAAACAAAACAAAATGACATGAAAACAGCAAAATCCAAAAACTCAGATAAAATGCAGCAGAGAAAAAAAAAAGCAAGACGAAACAAAACTGCAATGTTGTGACAATGGAAGCAACGACAAACAGGAGAAAAAAAAAATGTATACAACCACGACGATCTCTATTATGTACAAACAACACGAGCTTTGGGAGTGGTGGCAGCAACAGCGGCATTAGCACATATACAAATGAGCCATAGATTTAATTTCCCTTCCATATTGCACATTGTTATTATCATTTGTGGTTTCTTCTCCATACGAGGCGTCTATGACAGATATAAGAAAACCGAGTCAACGATGTTATATGTCGCATGGAGACCTCCCCTCATAGCCCAGTGGTATTCCTTAGGTGTTGTAAGACCTGTGTTCCCTCATTTATTCAACATTTGCCCCCATAATAATCAGTATTTCTTATGTATTCGTTAATTTCCTCATGTGATTTTGCATGCACACACAACTGTACTGTAGAAATGGGTTTTATTTACGCGACTGTGTGTGTGTGTGTGTACGAGTGTGTTTAGGTGTGACTGTGTGTGTGTGTATCTTATAGCGTGTGCTTAACTATATACAAACATGCTGAAAGGGAAAACTATAATGTGTAATAGTCATTCAGTGCTCTCTCTCTTTTTCAAATTCTCTCGTCATCTTTCGTCTTGCTGTTTCAAATGTAGTGTCATTTCTTCCACTACGAGAAAACGCACAAAATGTTAGACAAAGGAGGAGGGAAACGCAGTAATACAGTGACATACAGATACAGGGAAATACAGACAGGTACAACATTAACTGTATCTGTTGTCTGTAGTTTTGCAAAGGTCTTTTCTAGTCCAGCCAGGTATTAAGGGGAGGTGCAGTGAGTCAGTGAGTCAGGAAGGCAGTCAGTCAGTTGGTTATTCAGTTAGCCAGTTAGTCAGTTAAATGGTAATTCAGGTAGTCAGTCAGTTACTCAGTTAGTCAATGAGTCATCAGGTATCAGTCAGTCAGGAATGGGATGTGGAAATTAGACTTTTTTTCTCTCCCGTTAAGTGTAAATCCACAATGATGTTTTTTATCCGTAAGGTGAAGGGAAAGGAAATAAGAAGGACCATGAATGTGATATAGAAGGTTAATACAAATACAAATATAAAGAAAATAGATAGCCATATGTAAAAATGTTGATGATGAAGCAATTAGTTAGTTTTTAGTCATTTGCTATTTGTAAGGGAAGATGCAAGGTGGCTAAGAATGTGATCTAAGATGGTATTCTCTTGTCACTTGCTCTCCACTCATCTATGCTTCTCTGGGCCACAGTAATAAAGGTCACAGGATAAAGAAGTGTGTGT
>CM035180.1:744207-750134 GCA_020233015.1 Callinectes sapidus
GGACTGCTAAGTGTTGGCCTGGTGGAAAGAATAGATGAGTGAGAAAGTAAAGAGTCTTATGAAGTGACACCACAGGATTGGGTTGGCATCTCCCCGCCACGTCTATGGAGCCACTGATATGGGAAAAAAATATGTGAAGCAGCCAGCAATCAGAGGAGGTCAAGAAATATCGAAACTCAACGCAATTCTCTCATTCATGGAAAATCTGAAAAAGGAGCTTGTATGTCATCAGAGCTCTTTCTCCCTCACTAAGAAGACTTCAAGATACCAAACACTTCTCTCATTCGTGAAAAATCTGAATGAGGTGTTGACGAGATAGCAACCCCGGAGCTAGCAACACCACTACGCCATCCTTCTCTCACATCTCCAGAGACTCATCACATGGGGGGAAGCACCGCGCCCCGAGGACCACTAAGGGCTATCCTGTCTGTCCCGCGGGGCTGCAGAATGGCCCATCAAGGTGTCGGAGTATCGAACACCCCACGAAAATGAACGAAAACTGAAGATAAGTCGATAAAAGTGTATATATTTTTTTCTTATCATTCGTCTAGTTTTCTTAATGTTACGTTTGCTGTGTTCGATATTTGTCCGGGTTGGTGCACGTGTTGTTGTATCACTCTGCCTTGGTGAGTAGTGGAGAGAGATTGAAGGAGCAGCAGAGAAATTAAGAAACGAAGAAAATGAAGGAATGGAGAGAATGAAGAAAGGGAGAGAAAGAAGAAACGAAGACAATGAAGGAATGGAGAGAATGAAGAAAGGGAGAGAATGGAGGAACAGAAGGCGCAGTCAAGAGCACCAGTGATGGGAGTGGAATCTGTATGGTGGAAGTGATGAAGTTTGGGGTGAGTTACATACAATCAGTGTGATGTACGATATGTCACTTATTTCACTTTACCTTTTTTTTTTTTACATAGTCTTATTTAATTATGATTTTATCTTGTTTATATTTCATTCTGCCTGATTCTATCTCTGTTTTTATCTATCTATTAACATGTCAAGTTACTTAATATCTATCAATCTATTTATTACTTTCTATGTAGCGGGAAGTTTATATATTACTCAAAGATAATAACGACGTATTAATTGTACACAGTTATAGAGATGGATCGATTTGGTGTATTTTTAGTTTGAATAGTGGTAGTAGTCGTTTATTATAACATCTCATTAGGGCCATTATTGAAATTCTTAAGTCGTAGTAGTGGTGGTAGTGGTGGTGGTGGTAGTAGTTGTAGTTCTACGATTTATTTATTACATTATCATTATTGTTATTATTATTCTTTTTCTTCTTCTTCTTCTTCTTCTTCTTCTTCTTATTATTATTATTATTATTATTATTATTATTATTATTACTATTATTATTATCATCATTGTTATCATCATCATCATCATCATCATCATCATCACTCCAGCGCAACCACCATCACCACTTACATTAACAATTACAGTAAAGAAGCATAATTAGATACAAGCGACAGAACTGCGTAAGTGAAACCCATAATATATTACATCTTTGGACAAACCACTATTACCGTACCCAAGGAAAAAACAGTAACAAAACTCCAAAAGAAACAAGATACACATGACCCCAATAAATGGATTCTATTGGCAGGCAGTCGAGACCAAGCCAGCCAGACCCTATCGATTCAAGATAGGCTATATTGAATGCACTAACACAACACCCACCAGAGAGAGAGAGAGAGAGAGAGAGAGAGAGAGAGAGAGAGAGAGAGAGAGAGAGACCATCCGCGGAATGCATAAGTAACACAAAAGGGGCAGTGAAAGATTAACAAGGCTCAATAGAACAAGCCTTTTTATTCCCATGGCTCAGAGGGCGAGTGGTGTGGCTGGCTGGCTGGCTGGATGTGGTCAAGGCCGATAGCTTGTGGACACTGAAACGAGAGAGAGAGAGAGAGAGAGAGCTTAGGAAAGGTTGAGGCTGCTGGAGACATGAAGATCGTGAAGAGGAAGAGAGAGAGAGAAGCAAAAAGGAAGGAAATAAAAAGGAAAGATAATAAAGTATATGTATTTGAGATTGGTAGGACTTGGAGATCGTGAAGAGAAAGGAGAAGAGAGATGTAAAAGAATAGGACATACTAGTAAAGCAATAGAGAGGAAGTATGATAAGAAAAAAGAAAGGATTGTAACAGGAAGAAAAGAAAATACGTGAAGGGGAAAGTGAAGAAAGACAAAAGAAGGAAAAGGACAAGAAAAAGAGTGGATTGTAACAGGAAGAAAAGAAAATACGAAAGAAAAATAAGAAGCACTGACAAAAGATGAATATGGATTATGATAAAGAGATGGGAAAGAAAAAAGAAAACTATTAAATACAAAAAATATATATATATAAAGAACAATGAAGTAAGAAAAACGGAGAGGAAGAAGAAGAAGAAGAAGAAGAAGAAGAAGAAGAAGAAGAAAAAGAAGAGAGGCCTAAAATAAAAATCGAAAGGTTAATCTATTCCCATTTACATGAATTAATTAACTTTTCCGTTCCAGAGAAGCAGGTAGAAAAATTCGTCACTACATTAAAAAAATTACCCTTTAATTTTAGAGTTACCTAATATGACTACACAACTTTCTTCACTATCCTTCTCTTTCTTTCTTCCTTTGTCACGCAGCAGAAAAGATAAGAGAAGATAAGAAACAAGGAAAGGAAAATAAGAAAAGAGAGAGAGAGAGGAGGAGGAGAGGTCAAGAAAAGAACAAGAAAGATTGCGCCTAAAAAAGAGAGGAAAGTAGAAAATAGGAAAAAAGAAATATGGAAAAATTGTAAGTAAGAGAGAAAATAAAATAAAAGGTAGAGAAGACGAAAAGAAAATGGAAAAAAGCAAGATAATGTCCATGAAAAGAAAAACAAAACAAAACGGGAAATATGAAAAGGAAGATAACAAGACTTACAAAAGGGAAAGAAAAGCACGTGTAATATATGAAGACAAGAGGGAAGACAAGGAATAAAAAGGAACGAAGAAAGGACGGCGGCAAAGAAAAATGACACGAAAATAGTTAGTTAGGGAGATAATGAACAGAGAATGAAGTACATAAAATAAGAAAATATGGAAAAAAAAGAAAAGGAGCAAGAACAAAGAAAGAGCTAAAGAAAAGAATACGAAAGTGGCTGTTGCATAAATGAAAGGAAGGAAGGAAAGGGTTGGCTGGTGGATGGGATGGGTGGGGGTGGGTGGGGTGGGGTTGGGGGGGATTCAAAGGAAGAAGACCCCCAATGACGCCAACACCAGTTTAGTGACCCGCCTCTCAAACCTTTAACTTGCAGAGGCTGGTGGCTGTGTTACTGCTTGGCCGAGGAGGAGGTCCACGTGCTAGCCTCGTCCTCAACCAATGGCTTCCCTAAATCGAGGCTTAGAAGGAATGGAGCAAATCACCAAGTTCTAATAAGTAAGGTATGTAATGAAATAAAGTTAATGTTAAGATGTATGTTTCATAATTATATCGTCAATAATTATATAAACACATGGGCTTACTACCTTTACCTTACAATTGATTAAACTGACAAAAATAGGTCTATACCAATTAACTTTTTTGAAAGTTAAAGTAATCATGATCCTTTGGTTTGTATGAATGATTTTTTTCTTCACTTACTATGTTATACTTGTTATTCTTCCTGTGTGCATGTCTTTTTTTTTTTTTTATGTAGAAGGGAAGCGGCCAAGGGCAACAAAAATAAAACAAAATAGCCCACTCTAGTGCCGGTCCCTGGAAAGTCCATATTCAGTAGCCAAAAGAAGAATGGGATAAGTGTCTTGATCTGTTGACTGAAAATATCTTTTTTTGCAATGATAACAATAATAAGATTTCTTGAGTATAATTTCACTTTTCTGATTGATAGAGTATTAGATGTTTTATCACGTAAGACTGTGAAGCTGCCCAAGGGCCACAAAAATTATGAAAACTTGCTAATACACGTGTTGCCATTGCCACATTGCTCTCGTGACCTCTTCCTCAGCGCTTCTTGCCTCTGTCGCTTACTCTAATGGAATCTTTTAGAACTCTGAGGGATTTTCGTACTACTAATGATTGTTTAGCAAGATTTCTTCAACGTTAACTGAAAAAAACATCTTTGGAAACTTGGGTGAACGCCTTTGAAACATCTGAAAACAGTTCAATGCGCCTCTAGAGTGTCTGACAGTACGGAAAATTGTATAGTTTAAGTTTTTGGGAGTAGCGCAAAGCTGGAGAATTCTGCAAACATCTGTAAAAGACCTGAAAGCTGCTGTTAGAGACCTCAGTGGCCAAGATAAAGCGCTGAGATGTGTATGTAGCTTAGAATTTCATGGAGGATCCCCGCAGCAGTAGTGAATACCAAGAGTGAGTAAATGGATGAACCCCAGGTAGTGTAGTGTAGTGTAGCATGACTCCTCTGTCAACACACCGTCCCTGCCACCCACCCACCCACCCTGCACCCGTGATACTGTCCATCCTCCACCGAGCTTACAGTGTGAACCAATTTGTATGGTATTGATGTTTTTATGCCTCATGAGTGGGGAGGAGGAGAGCAGGGTGGGGGAGTGGGGCGTGGGGAGGCGGCCTAGTGCATCAGCAGCTCACAGAAAACTCCAAATGATGGGTCCAGCCGTGTTATCTAGCAGAAGCGACCACACCCAGCCCCGCACGCCACTCCTCCTTTGGCTGCCGTAAATATTAGCGCCAGCGTGTGTCTGCGGCCAATTCTGCGGCGTCTAAAATGCGCGACTGTCTCATCAGACGGGAAAGAGGTCAGGGCGGGGCCATAAGACGAGCGGGAGGGAGGATAACGAGGTGGGGCGCCTCTTAATGACTCCTCCTACCCTCCCGCCCACCCCGCCCACCCAACCCACACCCCTGCAGCCACCTCCAATTAGATACGGACGTGGGACAGGCCGCCCACCACACCCACAAGCCTATAACACCCTCCTACACCCCGCCCACACCCCACACCCTTGCAACAACCCCTACTGATAAGCTGTACTGGGTGGAGGGTGAGTGGGGGGCAGGGGGGGCAGGAATGGGCGGTGGTAATGTGTTGTGTTGTGCATGCATCATTACCACACCCCTTCCCATACCTCCCCTTCCTCCCTCTCTCCCCCCCATCACTAGGTAAGGCGGGGGTGATGGGAGGGGTGAGGTGTGAGGGGTGGTGGAGCAAGGAGGAGGAAACGAGGGAAGCAGGAAGGGAGGAAGGGAGGGAAGGGAGGAAGGTAAGGGAGGGAGGGTGAAGTTGTCAGAGGGCAGAGTCAGTTAGCCACGGGGAGTCCTGAGCGCCACACCCTCAGGCTCAGTCAGGTCAGTGACGGACGGACGGACGGCAGACGCGACGTGTTCTGTACGTGTTCGTGGTGCGTTTTGTTGGTAGAGTGGCAGCAGTGGCGGTGGTGTTGTGTTAGCGATGGTGTTGCTTTTTTGGTTGCTGATGATGTTGGTGTTGTTATTATTATCGATGTTGTAGTAAAAGTAGCAGTAAAAGTATCAAAAGAAGTAGTAGTAGTAGTTGTGTCAATACGAAGATAACAAAAATGCAGTTATATCTAGAAATGGTATCTGTTTTTATAAGTTACAGTAATAGTTTTTGTAGTAATAGTAATAGTAGTATCAGCATACACAGCACAGTAGCAAGGGGAGGAGGAGGAGGAGGAGGAGGAGGGTCATATTAATAGATTCAAGATTCACAGGTAGAAATGGCGAAGTGGTTGATAATATATGTATCTCTTCTTCTTTTCTTTCCTCTTCCTCCTCTTCTTCTTCTTCTTCTGCTTCTTCTTCTTCTTCTTCTTCTTCTTCTTCTTCTTCTTCTTCTTCTTCTTCTCTTTCTACCTGCATATCTTTCTTTCCTTCATGTTTTTTTTCTTTTTTCCCTCTTCAAGTGTTATTTTATCGATTTCAGTGTACTCTGTAATTTATCAAACCAATCATTCACACTCTTTCTCTCTCCCTCT
>CM035180.1:750668-765668 GCA_020233015.1 Callinectes sapidus
ATTATTTCAGTACTATCATGACTGTCTTGTATACATCAATTGACCTTTTGCTGTCTAATGTCTTTATATAATGGCGGGAGTCAAATTGATCTAAATCTAACCTAACCTACTCTAATCTAACTTATCTTTACCCTTGAATCGAACACACTAAAGTTATGTCAATATTATCGCTGCATTGATATTGAAATTTTGTAGTTTATTATCCTGGAGTTATCATAGTGACAGGATTTGATAGAGCCCATGTATCTTATCAACAGGAGGTGAGGAGAGGAGCACCAGCCAAGGACAAGACACGGGCGGATGCACAACACTACTAACACAACGAAGCAAACTGAATCCTTCCCCTTTTTTCCTTCGCCTGTGTGTCTGTAGCGAAGTTCTGATCCTCCGCGGAAGTCACCCTTTGTCTCCCTTCCCGTAGAAAGAAGAATAACAAGAAAAACTAAGGTATTAATGATAACAATTAAAGGAAATGCACAATCAAGCAGTAGTCAAGTCATTTCCAAGCTAAGATGGCGCTATTACATCTCAGCAGGGCAGCACAGGTACACGCGCCACACCTGCTGACTAGAAAGCGTTCCTCCACTGCACCTTGCACCGACTAGGAAGCAAGGAAGCCAGACTCAGGAAACAGGCGCTGCGATCAGACCAAATGTGCAAGTGTGAGAGTAAGTCAGGCTAAACTCACTGGAAAGATTGTTAAGACCGGTCGAGACAAAAGCGATAACATTACCCGTGCGTCGCCTACTCAGGTTTACACACTTGTCTATTTGGGTGACCATGACGTCGAGTCTCTGGCAGAAAAAGTTGTGACGATGCCAATGTAAATGTCAGCGCACTCCTTTCATCCGGAGACTCCAACTCGTCCCCAATGAATCTGAACCCCAAGGAAGTCCCGACGAGCCCCAACACAGCGGCGCTCCCCTTGAGGAGACGAACACCCACTCATCGTAAGTAGTAAGACCACGCCGCCCCTGCACACCATCCATTCCGCACACCAAGCCTCGGCACCCCACGCCCTCCTCACCACCAGTTGTTGTGCCTTGCCACGGAGTTCATCACCGTCTCGCTACCATTTGAGCGTGCATGTGTGTGTGTGTTTGTGTGTGTGTATGTGTTTGTGTGAAGCAGCAAGGCTTTGTTGTACTACAGGCACGCCGGCTCTCACACCTCTCCACGGAAGAGGCGCAGTACCATCTGTAAACATTCGTCTTGCTTCGTAAACTAACATTCCTCGGTCGGCGGCTTCTACCACAGCCGCAGTTCACCGCTGTTTCCGTCAGGCTTCAGGTCGCGCCACCCTCCCGGGCCGCGGCATTACACTGGAGGAGCTCAGTTCTTGACACCTCAACTCTGTACCGCAGGAGGCGCCCCCGCCCCGGGGTGACGTCGCCATCGGAGGTGTGGGTGCCGGCCATGAGCGGGCGGGCCACCCACGGCTCCTTCTACACCGTGGGTTTGGTCTCCACCCCGGCCCCTCAGCACCTCTCCTCCACCACCACCGCCACCACCGCCTCCGCCAGCACCTTCACCGGCACGTACACCACCACACCCCTGCAGCACCTCGCCAGCATGTCTTCGGGCCACACTCTCCCGCCACTCTCCTTCGTCTCAGACGCGGCCACGCTCGCTCCTCCTCGCCTCACTGCCTCCAACACCCCTCCGCCTTCCTCCTCCCCTCCATCCTTCGCCTCCCCTCCAACCATCTCCGGCTCCCCTCCTCCCTCCTCCTCCGTGCCTTCCTCCTTCGTGCCTTCGCCGTCTTCCTCAGCACTGGAGCCACCCGTTAGCCTCACCGTCAGCAGCTCTCCGCCCCCCTTTCCTCGGTACGGCCGCGGCGGCAGCACTTTCAGCAGCCGCCTGAACACCACCACGCGGCCCGGGGTGATGACCACGCTCACCCGCCCCTCCGTGGTCACCACACGCTCGCCGGGCCTCGCCACCCTCACCACTCACGGCCCCACAGTCACCACCTACACCACCTACAATCCGGCGCTGAATAAGTTCACCACGCACACTCCAGTCACCACCACCCCCCTTCCCTCTGCCGCCTCCTCTTCCTCCTCCTCCTCCTCTCCGCACCCCAGCAGCGCCTTCCTCAGGTACACGCCCACTTCCTCACGCTTCGTTTCTCTCACCACCACTGCCACGCCACCGCCGCGCCACGCGCCCACCGTCTACACACTCTCGCCTAACCTCGCGGACAACGCTGGCCCTTCCTCCGCCGAGCCTGGAGCCAACTTCCCGCCGCCGCCCAAGGTGACGCTGGCCAGCACCTCCACCCTGCACCGCCCCGGCCCCGCCTGGCCCCTCAGGGTGACGCTGGGCGCCTCGGAGGGCTACGACAACCTTCACCTCGACGTGGGGGAGGACGAGGCCACGCCGAAGCCACAGGTCAGGACGCATATGACGAAGGAGGAGTTCCTGGCAGCGCCTCAGCCCGGCCTGGAGCTCCAGGAGACCGGCGAGAAAGGTAAGGCAGCCCTCACGCCCGCGCCGCCCCGCCCCGCCCCGCCCCGCCCCGCCCCGGGTGAGGCCCCACGACACGCCACCACCACCACCACCACGCCTCAAAACGCCCTGCAGGTTCATTTCCAGATATTACTTGTATACAACACTGCATCTACCACCACCACCACCACCACCACCTCCACATGGCCAATGTCATCTCAGTTCCTCTCCCTCCCTCTACACAAGCACAGCCTTCCTCCTGCACATCTCATGGCACGTGTTCTATCTGTCAAGCTGCAGACATTTGTAATAACTGAACACTGAACACTCCCACAGCCTACACACATTTACATAATGAGGACACCATAATACCAGATAACCTATCACTCTTCAAGGAATCATGTTTCATATTTATTTATCTGTTCATCTATTCTTATTTCTATCTATGTATTTTCTAATGACACGAACCAAGCTTTGTTTTTCCATAGAGGCGGCAAATTATTATCTTTTCTTAGGGACGTGACGTTATCTTTCTTAATATCATCAATTTGTATCTTCCTGAGCTCATAATGATATAACCTTTCTTTTTTCCTGTATCAACTTTCCCTTCCTATTATCTTTAGCACACGAGACAATCTTACCTCGGAGACTCGTAAAAGAAGGAAGCAGAAAAAGAAGTGGGCGTGAAAATATTTCCTTTCTTTTTCTTTCCCATTTTCGTCACTCTTCTTGAGGACACTTTCGTTATCCTTACTCCAGAACATCAATTATCTTTACAATTGTTAGGGACGCACAGAAGGAAAGAGAAAGAGAGAAAGAAATGTTGTAGACACGGATTTTCTATGTGCTTTCTCTCATCAGGACACAAGACATAACAGTTTTTCTGGAACATGAAGCAGTTTTAACACTCCTACCTTGGAGACGGGGAAGCAGAAAGGGAAAAGTACCTACGAAAACTTCCTTTTTTTCTCTCTTTCTCTCTCGTCTCTTATCATCCTTCCCTGAGTACACAAAAACATTCTCTTCTCTCTATAACGTTAGGGAGTCTTAACAATCTTACCTTGGAGACACAAAAGATAAAAAAGTAGGGAAAACTACCTTTCTTCCCTCTCCCTCCCTCTCTCTCCTTTCTTATCATCCTTCCTGGCGAATACAAGATCGTTTCTCCACTAACTTCCCAATAACGAGTAGCGAAACCACCTCAACAAACCTTTCCCTGGAGACGCAAAGGAAGAAAAAGGTAAAAATAAACACGGAGACAATCTTTCTTTCCCTCTTCCTCACCTCCCTTCATTATCCTTCGCTGAGGACACAGAAGGCCCCCTTAAGGACACACAATAATCTTCCCCTTCCCTCCCCGCAACGTCTCTGTCTGCAGCGGAGGCCACCATCTGGGGAGGCCGCCGAGGATGGCCAAGTGGACAGGAGAGACTGGAGGAGAGGCGTCGTGGGGGAGTGTGGAGTATGTCTCTCTTCCCCACCTCCACCTCCACCTCCACCACCACTACCTTCACCACCACCCGCATTGTCAACACCACCACCGCCACCACTACTGTCAACGCAACGCCCCTCTCCCAGCGCTACCTCCCGGCCGCCACCACCGCCACCACAGCCACCACCTCCACTTACGCGGGAGGATATTGTAACCAAGTAAGCCTTTGGGGTGTGCACTTGACATGAACGTAGAGTTGTAGCGCTACTGGCCTGTTACTGTTGTTGTTGTTGTTGTTGTTGGAATAAGTACTAGTGGTAGTATTATTGGGTTATTATAATTGAATACCTGCATTTCTCCCTTCTAAATAGAACCATCTGCTAAGCTTTCAATATAACCTTTTTTTATTTCACCCCTTCAGTACTGAGACCTTTGCTGATTGATATTCTTTTATGGTTCATTTATATATTCTTTTACAAATTAATCCGTTTATATTCATTTACTTCATGCCATCTATCATCACTTTTCCTATAATTTCAACACCAATCCCTCCATAACCACACATCATGTTTATATTTATTTACCTCCTATCATCTATCACCACTTTTCCGATCATTTCAACGCCAATCTTCTTACCACCACTCACCAGCAGTAACCACCTCCCACACCCAGCAATCATATCGTTACTGCTCAGACCTTGGAGAGCTTTAAAAGATTAGACAAGGTCATGGAAGACGATGATAGGTATAATTAGCCAGCGATATTCACACAGAGACTACCACGAATAGTTCTAACGTCTTCTTGTAGCTTCCTATATATTTATCCTCTTATGCTAGGCGGTGGAAGCGGAGGGCGAGGAGAGCGGCGGCAACACCAGCGCTGGAGTGTGGACAGTTGAAGGCGGCCAAGTTCTACACCGCAACAGGTCGCCTCCCTTCCCTGACCCGTGTACGCCGCCGCCAGACAGGGACTCCCTCACGCCGCAGCCTCACCCTGACGCCTCGGACACCTCACGCTTCAGTCTCAAGGATGTGCCACTTAAAGGTGAGAACGGGGAGGGTGTGGGGCAAGAGGCATGCAGGGGGGGGGGGTGATGGTTGAAGGATTGACTTTGATTGAGTGATTATTTGGGGTGATTGATGGTGGTGGTGGTGGTGGTGGTGGTTCTTGTTGTTGTTTTCTTATTCGTTTTTATTTTTCTTTATATTTTTCCTTCTTGTTTACTTGATATTCCAGTTTTTTATAGTTTTCTTTTCTTTTTTTTCCTTTTCTCATTTTTTCGTTTATTTGATTTTCCGTGTTTTTTTGTATGTGTATATTTTGTTGTAATTTTCTTTTCATTTTTCCTTTCCTAATTTTCTCCTTGTTTACTTAATTTTCCCTTTCTTTTTTGCTCTAGTTTTCTTTTCTTTTTTTTCCTTTCTCATTTTCTCCTGGTTCACTCATTCTTTCCTTTTACTCGGCTTGTACTCTGTGTGGCCTTTGAAGATAGTCGTGGTGAGAGAGCGGAGGGTTTCTGAATATGGACACATCAGTCTCATTCAGCCAATGTCCTTGAGAAACGAGCATCATTAATATTGTCTGTTTTCTACACAATGCCCGGTCGCAGCCTCTCATTCTTGCCTCATGCTGTCATACATTGTTGGTTACTTTCGCTATTATATAAGTGTTTAATTTTGTCAATGTCTTTCCTCGAGTGTGACGTGCTTGCTTTCACTCTCATTTGGTCTTGTGGTTTTGTGTTACGTCAGTGCTGTTCAAATTTAGCTTCGTTTACGGCCATGACTTCTTACTCATCCTTGTCTGTGTTGTGCTATCATATAGACTCTCATTTGATTTGCTATGGTGTTTCATGCTTCACTTCATATTGTTCTGATTCCCTAATTAGGTTTATTTGCATTGACGTAGTTTATTTCAGTAGGTTTTATGATATTACGTGTTGTATTTCAGTGTGGTTGGAGTTAAGCTCTTCTACAATGATGGTTTTCCTTCTTTCATCTAATTCTAACAGCATCTTGATTTTCCTTTCCCGTGATGCGCAGTTGGGACGCTCAGTTGGTCTTTATATAATGCGTTGTCCTTCACTGCAATTCATATTTGGCGTCTTTGCTACAATCATACATATCTTTCTTTCTGGCTTCGTTTCAGCACCATTGTATCTAACTTTACCCGCATCTTTCCCTGGCTGTGATGCGTCGCGTGATGTGGACAGTCAATGCATCTTATAATAGTCTTTTGTCCTCATGCGCGGCTCATTCTTAGTGGATTAAGGTTAGCGTGACTCATCCACTCTCGTTCATTCTGCGTGTGCTTGTCTGCAACACGAAGGCTCGCCAGTAAATGTGAGATCATAAACCTTCACTCCTTCACGCCCGAGGGAGACAATTAATGACTCTCGTATGTGTCTAAGTGAGAAGTTTTTTCTGGTATTAACCCCTTCAGTACTATGATGAATTTTCATATATATTCTGCTTACTATTTGGCCATTTTATAAAGCTTCAGAAACTAGTGTGGGGATTAAGACAGTGAAGGTTGTGGCTATTAATCTTTTCACCTCCATAGACCCTTCCTAATGTCAATGAAATCGTCTAATCACACCAAAAACTCATGATAAAAGTGCGCCCCATTACTGAAGGGGTTAGATGATGCAAACATGAAAACTATCCTCTTTTTCTCTTCCACGCATTTCTTTTTTGCTTTTCTTTGAGGAGAAAATCGTGCATCATCTTTCACATCAACAAATTTTGCATTAGAGACACGAAAAAGAAATAAAGAGAGAAAGAAAAGAAAGACTTCATATCGTCCTTCCTGGAAAACTAAATATTCATCTTTATACGTAGAAAACAAAACGGATCTGAGCAAATATTATCTTCATCAGTCCGTTAGTCACTTCAATCATGTGCTGACGGGGAAGATGAGACTGATAGAGGCTCATTATCTTTCTTATCTATGAGGGTGTGTGTGTATGTGTGTGTGTGTGTGTGTGTGTGTGTGTGTGTGTGTGTGTGTGTGTGTGTGTGTGTGTGTGTGTGTGTGTGTGTGTGTGTGTGTGTGTGAATCTATCTTTTTCACGTCTTTATGCAAACAGTTTACATTGCTCTGATCGTTAGGAAGTGGCTTCTCCCTCTCTTCCACAATAAATAGATAAATAAAACGATTGAACAAATAGGTTTACTGAGATACAAGTCAAAGAAAAGAATAAAGAGAATCGCCAAAAGGAGTTTTCTAGTGCTTTTCCTGTTAATATTGGTCAAAAGGTGCTCTTCAAGTGTTTCTCGTATTAATGTTAGCCCAAAGGAGTTTTTCAAGTGTTTTTCTTGTTAATGTTAGCCCAAAGGAGTTTTTCAAGTGTTCTTCGTATTAGTGTTAGCCCAAAGGAGTTTTTCAAGTGTTTCTCGTGTTAAGTTGGCCAAAAGAAGTCTCTCAACGGTTTCTCTATTTTATGTACAAATATAAATCTTTTTCCCAGCTTCGGTCCAATGCACTCATCAGTTTCTCACGGATCTGTACACTTGCACCTCACTTCCCACACACTTGTGCCCACCTACTCTGTAATTCACTGGCTGCTTTTTTTTTTTATTATTATTATTGATTGCAGCTCACGATTTCCTTGTTGCTCATTTTCAATTTTCTCCTCGTATTATCAAAATATTTGGGTCTTCTGGAGTAAGGATTCTCTCTCTCTCTCTCTCTCTCTCTCTCTCTCTCTCTCTCTCTCTCTCTCTCTCTCTCTCTCTCTCTCTCTCTCTCTCTCTCTCTCTCTCTCTCTCTCGTTTCCTACAGCATATTTTTTCTTTTACGTTTGTTTTATTGTTATCTGTGTTATTATCATTTTTTGTTCTTATTCTTCCTTTTGTGTTCGTCGTATTTTCTTATCTTGGTTATCTATCTTCTTTTCCTGTTGATATTACTATTCTCCTTACCATAATACCACCACCACCACCACCACCACCTCCTCCTCCTCCAACTCCCATGCTTCTCTGGCAAATAACAGATGGGGAACACAACAGCCACGCGAAGCTGTGCAATATAACGGTGTCAACATCAAAGAAAAATCCATTACGCCTTACCTGTCAGGCTGGGAGATCAATAAAGGCTAGGTATCGATTCCTCCCACCTAGAATACTGCTGGGGAGAGAGAGAGAGAGAGGGAGAGAGAGAGGGAGTGGTAGTGGTGGTGGTGGTGGTGGTGGAGTTAGTAAGCTTTCTGTGTGTCCATGTGGAGTTAATAATTTAGTGGATCAATTTCGCTTCTCTTTGTGTGTGTGTGTGTGTGTGTGTGTGTGTGTGTGTGTGTGTGTGTGTGTGTGTGTGTGTGTGTGTGTGCGTGCGTGTGTGTTTACCGTTTAGCCCAGAGAGAGAGAGAGAGAGAGAGAGAGAGAGAGAGAGAGAGAGAGAGAGAGAGATCCGTTTTCATCTCCGTGTCCCTCTGTTTGTTCTTGTCCCTGAGAGAGAGAGAGAGAGAGAGAGAGAGAGAGAGAGAGAGAGAGAGAGAGAGAGAGAGAGAGAGAGAGAGAGAGAGAGAGAGAGAGAGAGAAAACACCAACAACAACAATTACTACTACTACTACTACTACTACTACTACTACTACTACTACTACTACTACTACTACTACTACTACTACTACCACCACCACCACCACTACTACTACTACAACTACCAATCGAAACTACAAACAACACCACTTTTAACACAATTAGTAGAGTTAATCCCCCCCTCCCCTTAAATTACTACCACGCACACACTCCTACGTATACATAGTAGTGTTGGTTTTGTCTGTGTCACCTGATGTATTCTGGGAAGCTGCATGACGTCACCCACCACGCGCTCCTTACCTGGAAATTCCCTTCACCTTACCTGGCCAGCCTCGCGACCTTCAGGAAATTGAATGTAAACCTGAAGTGTAGCAAGAACGGCGTCTTCAAACACGTGTCTTTTCATTGATATTATTCTTAAGGCCTGCAGTACCTAAAGACGCATTTTCATATTAATTCTGGTTACTATTGGGTGGTTTTATTCAACTTCAGAAGCTTATGTTGGGGTTAAAACGGTGAAGACTCGGGTTATTAATCTTCTCATCTCCGTAGACCGTTCCTAATCTCAATAAAATAGTCTATTACACCCAGAACTCGTGGTAAAAACTGCGTTCCATTGCTGAAGGGGTTAAGGCTATCATTATTATTGGTCTAGTTTTCCATTGTGTTTTATTGTTTTATGTTTAACTTTTGTTAGAGCTGTGAAAACTACATGAAAATTTGACTCATAGTGCGCAGGTCTCTCATATACTCTCATAAAGACTGTTTCTAAAGGCGATTAATAATATTAGACTAGTCTTGTCTTGGATCTTGCCTTACTTTTCCTACTTTTTATGAGTCCCCACCTCAACACTCACCCACTCCTAAAAGTCCCTTAGTCTAGCGAATTAATGATGTTTTTAATTATTATTTCTTAAGATTCATGATGGGGTAATGACATTACATCATTAGTATCAAGAGACACCCTTGGAAATGTGACTATAATCTCTGTGGCTTAAGAAATTTCATGCGTATTTTGACATAGAGGAAGGGCGGTGACTAGGATGGGTTATATATATATTTCTGCATAGTAAGGCTTCCACTTGTGGCTTCTCGTCTCTCCTCCTCTCTCTTTTCTCTTCTCTCTCGATACTCAATACGGAAGGACAGATTTAGTTTTGTGTGATGTGTGTCTTTTTTTGGTCCGTATTGAGAAACGCTTTGCTCTCTCGATCTCTATTAATTTCAAAGGCCACATTGATGATTAGCGGCGGTTTTAAGAGTGTTTCTCCAGTTAATTATGTAGAAATCTTGTCACTCTACCTCTAGAACCATAAAAATACCTTATAAAACATGTATCAATTTAAATAGTCTTTAGAAATAGTGAACGCTTTGCTCTCTCACCACGACTATTTTCAAAGTCCCCATTAGTAGTAAGCGGGGTTTTCAAGAGTGTTTCCCCAGTTGATTATATAGAAATAAGGTCACTCTACCTCTAGAACCATGAAAAGCACCTTAAAAGACTCGTGTCAATTTAAATAAAGCTTTATGAAATAGTGGAAGTGAGGCACAGAAGTGTTTGAGAACAGGAACCCATTTCTTGCATCTCAGCGCGTCATTGTAGAGGAGCGGCACGGAAGTTGATAAGGAGTAGGAACATTTCATCATATTTCCTAACTTTACACATTGTCGTATGCTGATATCCGGTTATATTGAAGCATAACATGGTGTTCATGATTTCCTATAATTTGGTGAAAGCCATGATGGTTATAAGAGACATACAGAGAGAGAAGGAAGATAAGGAGTGAAGGAAATGATATACGCAGATGGGACGGTATTATAAGAAAAAGAACGAGATGAAAAGAAAAAAGAGGAATGAATAGGTATACAAAGAAAATTAATAATACCAATAATCCATAGGGCGGGAAATGGTAACAATACACGAGAAATGATGAAAATATGCCAAAAAAGGAGAAAAGGTTACTCATAAACACGTTTATCATCAACACGTGACGAGGAAGAATGAGATAGCGACGCAATAACAACAAGAAGAAGAAGAAGAAGAAGAAGAAGAAGAAGGAGAAGAAATTGATGATGATGAAGAAGAAAAAAAAATAGGAAAAGAAGGAGGAAATGAAGGAGAATGAGAAGGAGGACGACGAGAGGGGTTGAAGAAAAAGAAGGAAAAGGAGGAGGAGGAGAAGGAAAAGGAGGAGCAGGAGGAGAAGAAGAAGAGGAGAAGGAGGGGAAGAGAAAGGAAAAGATGAAGAAGACATGATTCAGAGAGAGAGAGAGAGAGAGAGAGAGAGAGAGAGGTAGAGGTAGAGAGTTGGTAGGGTTGGCAGATCTGAGTGGTGGTGGTGGTGGTGTGTGGCTGACTGGCTGGCGGTATCTGGGAGGGTTGGCAGTCTGGTATCGACACAACAACAAACATTCACTCAGTCACTCATACACACACACACGCTACGGACACGGGCCACTGCTGCCTGTATTGCCCGTAGTAGGGGCTGCCGGGGCTGTAAAACATGTTGGGAGTGTGACAGTGTGACCCGTGGGGGAGTGACGCGCCTGGGAACCCTCCGGGGGGCGTCGAATGGAAATGCTGCGACGGACGAATAGATCTGATGTGGTGGACTTATTCAGAGGTGAGGTGATGTGACCCTTACCCCTGTGTTAATTACCCTTATCCCTGTGTTAATTATCCCTACCACTGTGTTAATTACCCCTCGTGTGTGTCTCTGTGTGTGTGTGCGTGTCGGGTGGTGAGTGAGTGGGCGTCAGGCTGCTGTGGTGTGGTGTGGCGGTGTGGTGAGTTCAAAGGTGTATTATGTAATTCAGTGTGTCTATTGTGGCGTGGGTTGTTGTGAGGCAGTGTGTGTGTGTGTGGGGGATGAGAACACTGGACTTTTATGTGTATTTATCAGTGTTTAATATGTCCACTTTCTTCCTATTTGTGCACCAGCCACCATCTGTGCTTGTGTGTGAGGTAGCTGTAGTGTGATTTGTCTCTAACCTTATATAGCCACATTAACAATTGATAGTGAGCCTCGGTCAGAATGCCTGGCTTGTGTCTAAACCAAATGAAAACTGACAATGCTGGCAGAACTACCGAGGACAGCTGTCATCAGTGGCTCCGTAACTACTCCCATGAGTGGAAACCTGTGATTGACGGGACTGTTCAATAGATACCATGAAGTGCTGCTACCCATAAATTCTGGTTATAAACAAAAGATATTAATGTCAGTGTTTGTTCTCAACTGGTGCACAGCTCACTGGAATTAGAATATCACACATTTCTGTCACACTCGCAACCTTTATTACAGTTGTACTATACACTTGCCGCACAAGTTTCTCATTTACGGCAACTCTTCTACATAATCCTTGAGTTGTGGGGTTGTACCGGACATGGCTGTATTGTAAAGATTAACCCCAAAAAGACAAATAAGCCAGTGTTCTCATCTTGCTAGTGGAGGAAAGAGTTGATGTGTTTGCATTAGAATTAAGATATTGCTGCAGTGCCTCTATTATAGGCAGAATGCTTGGCTGGTGTCTTGGTAGGAGGTTATATGATAGTGTCTTTGAATCTTTCATGAGGATCTATTGGTTATAATGGTCTTTAGGAAGAATATTCAAACTTACCACAATATTTCTTGATGGTTGATTAAATATTAGAATGCTCATGTGCATCTTACAGTGTGTGGTGCAAAGGGAAGCTTGAACTGAAGAGGCACGGCATTGTTACTTTGCATGACTAAGTGACACATGTTTAAACACCATTCTTAAGACTGATGGAGAAGAAAAGGTCACTGGAAACACCTTAGCCACATTCCCAGAGCCTTAGCTAACTCCTCTTAACCCCTCAGTACTGGGACGCATTTCCATTTATTCTTCATAATTATTTTGTTGATTTTATACAGCTTCAGAAACTCATATGGGGATTAAAATAGTGCAGCCATTATAATCTGACCTCCATAGACCCTTCCTAATGTCAATAAAACCATCTAAGCATACCTAAAACTATCAATAAAAATGTGTCCCAGTACTGAAGGGGTTAATTGCATGCTGCTGTGAATTAAACTTGAACGTTGATGCTGTGGTGTCTTGAAATGGGCTGAAAAACCATTCATTTTCTCACA
The DNA here is from genome assembly GCA_020233015.1 of Callinectes sapidus. NCBI lineage: Eukaryota > Metazoa > Arthropoda > Malacostraca > Decapoda > Portunidae > Callinectes > Callinectes sapidus. Next base: position 763,203 of record CM035180.1, read on the forward strand.
TGAACTGAAACTTGCCATCATTATCTTGCTATTGAGTTGCCTTGATTCTTCAGTTGAGTTATAACCAGTAAATGTTCTGTTATTTCTAGAGTTAGGTTTGAAAACGATTAATTTCCTGGATGTGAACTCAAATTTGACATATCTTAACCTTGCTATTGGCTTGCCTTCGTTCTCCATTTCAGTTAAATCAGTAAATGCTCTGTTATTTCTTAATTCAGGCTGCGGTTGATGAATTTTCCACATTATTATTGACTCACCTTAATTATGAAAGAGGGAATGTCATATTGTTCCTCCCTCACAGTAATGCATCCTTCACATTATTCATCAGTATCATCATCAGCCTCTAACTCCTGCAGGACAAAGCAGTGTCCTTCATCACCACCTTCCTTCACCTTCTTTCTCTTCCCCCCCACCTTCACACACTGGTTTCTTTCATTTTCCTGTGTTATTTCTTGGGTCAGAACGATAAACTCTTCACATGCGAATGTGTAATTGATTCGTGTTGATTCCTCAGAGTTCAGTGAAATTGGTTTATTATTCCCTGTGATTCTTTCAAGTGTGTTCGTAATTCAGTATTCCGGCCACTTGTGCCTTAAGAGTCACATTCCTAGTAGTGCAGTGCGTAGTTTGGGTTATTCACAGCTCAATTATTCTTGCCGACTCTAAAGGTTTCATTTTCCCAGAGTGTAGTGTGATATTTCAGTGTTTTGTTTCGTTTCTCTCTCTCTTTATCATTTTGCTCAGTTTTCTTTTCTTGGTTTTCATGAATTGTACTTATTGCACATCTTTATTTATTCATCTGTAACTCATGATTTATGATAATTGCATATCTGAAGGAGAGAACCAACAAGCCACTTATCTTTGCTATGGAATACATTGGGTTTGAGTGTTCCGAGAGTTATGGTGCTCTGTTTGGAGGTGACACAATGAGGTGGTGTGACAATGACAACACTGCTTAGTCTTACAATCCTGGAGTCATATTAACAGAGATTCTGAAGTATGTGAGCTTTTTGTAGACAAATTTCTAGTTTCAAAATGCATCTTAACCTCCCAAAATTAGTGTACGTTTACCATCATCTCATCAGCAGCTTCAAATTTACTGCTGACGAAATAATGGTTAAAGTACAACAGGTTAGGGAGGTTAAGATGGATTTTGAGGCTAGAAATTAATCCAAGAAAATGTTACATGCTTAGAATCTTTGTTAATAGGGACAATGGATACACAGCACTACTGCCTGGCCTTGGTGGGTGGCTTGCAGTGCACCTGTGTGTTGCTTATGTGGTGCTGCACTGACTTGCACTGTGTTGAAAGAAGTCTGAGATATTTATGCATGAATTTGATACTTTTTGCCTTCTTATTTTTATGTAAGAGGGGGAAATCTGGCCGAGGGCAACAAAAATGTGCGGAGAAAAAACCCCACTTAGCTGCCAGTCCCCAAGCAGGTCCGAGTGGGATAAATGTCTTGAAACCTCCCTCTTAAATGAGCTCAGGTTAAGGGAAGATGGAAGTACAGAAGCAGGGGGGAGTTCCAGAGTGCACCAGAGAAAGGGATGGATGATGGAAGGTACTGGTTAACTTTTGCATTAGAGAGGTGTACAAAATAAGGGTGAGAGAATGAAGAAAGTGTTATGGGGAGGAGGGGAGGTGGGGGAGGGGAGATATATAGGCGGAGCTTTGCAGTGTGGTAAGGACAGCCTGGAGTACAGAAGTAGACAAATTGACTTATTGATTAACTGGTGAGGTAACAGTTACGTTGTGTTGTGCTACTGTGAAAGGCATTAAATTTTCAGAAAAACATTACAGGGTACAGTGGATGGACGTGGAGTAGAAATTGTGGGTGAGGTGGAACATTTACCAAGACGAAAATTGATATTGGTAAAGTTAGATAATATGTGAAGGAGACATGATTCATTATTTTTGTTAATGGAAGAAGGGAGTCTGGCCAAGGGCAATATAAAAAAAAAGAATGTGAAGAAGATAATAATAAAAAGACCCACTAAATGCTAAAAAACACTAAAAAAAGAAAAAAGATAGATTAAAAGCGACACAGGTGGTGATATCTAAGGGAGCGCAGGGAGTGATGACGGTGAAAAGAACAACAACCTTGACAATGACTGCTATCTACAGTATTCTCCCTCCAGTAGTGACACGGGGCCATCGGGTGTTGCATGTGTCTTGCTTGGGTGTTGTGCAAGCCTTCCTAGCAGTTGCCATGATTGAACACACACACACACACACATACACATACACACATACACACACACACACACCCACACGCACACGCACACACATCCAACAGGCAGAGGTAGCGTGAAGCAACCCACATTCCTGAGTCGTGTGTGTGTGTGTGTGTGTACGCTTCACGACTGCTTTGCTTCTCTCCACAAATGCTTCGGGGTATTAATGTGTGTTTTGGTGAATTGTGATTTACAACGTTTGGTTTATGAATTTTTAAAGTCTTGAGT
>CM035180.1:770668-774183 GCA_020233015.1 Callinectes sapidus
TGTGTGTGTGAGAGAGTTTTGGGTGTGACGAGATGATTTTATTGACGTTAGGAAGGAAGATTAATAGCCAGAGTCTGTACTATTGTAATCCCCACTTGAGTTTCTGAAGCTGTATAAAATCACCAAATAATAAGCAGAATAAGTATGAAATGCATCCCAGTATAGAAGAAGTCACCATTAATATCAGTGAGGTAAACAAGAGAGGAATACTGAGGGAAGTGAAGGCAACTAAACACAAAACTGCCTTACTTGTCACCACTTTTTTGTGCTTGAAAGTGGGTGAGGATTACTGATGGTGAACTAGATAAGAGAAGACCCTCAACACCACTGCAGCAGACAGGTACGGAGATGCAAATGGTAGCAAAGCGTCACACCACTATTTACATTCTGTCCGTCGCCGAGAGTGCAAAATGTGTGTGGTGGGTGTAGGAATTCTGTTTTTATGTTTTGCTTTATTTTATTTATTTTTTTATCTGTGTTTGTATTAAGGGGAAAAATGTATAGGACTTGTGTTTCTTTCCTTTTTTTGTTGTTTTGTAGAATTTGATAGAGTAAAGAAAAAAATGTGGTGTTTTTTTTCTCTTCACTAATGTAGAGACGGAGAAGGAATTTTATTTTACGTTTTATTTTATTGTTTTGTCTCTGTGTTTGTACTGAGAAAAAAGCAAGATTGAAAAATGCATTGACAGCAGTATCAAAATAGAACAATAATGTATTTTTTATTAAGAAACATGAACAACACTTATTTTCATCTCACAGTTGTACACAAACTTTGCAAACTAGGTACAGAACACACACACACACACACACACACACACATCAATAGCAGTGTCAGAAGAGAAAACATCACTATTTTCTAATAATAAACATAAACAGACGTGCCAAAGCAAACAGAGCAGGTGATGGGGGAGTAAACACAGTGACACACACAGACATTCACAAGACCTGCCCTCTTACCTCCTGGCCACCACCACCACCACCACCACCACCACCACCACCTGCTGCTACTCCTCACTTGTAACTCAGATAAGAGAGGTCAAGCTTATGTTATCTCGTCATCTTAATCAGGAACATGGTTAAGATTAATAGAGAGAATAGCCAATAGAGGTTTAAATACTTTGCTTCTGTGAAAAAAAGGTGTTACTTTATTGTACTTCTTGTAATGAGATGGTGGGAGAAGTTTGTTGTTTAGTTATCTTCATTAGAAACATATATTATAGCACTGAACAACCACTAAACACTGTCTTACTTGAAAAATAGATTGGGCTTAAAAAAGAAGTAAATATTTCATCACATTCCTTCCCCTCGTCTTCTCAGCTTCCCTCATTTTCTTCTCTTGTTTTTATGTGAATTGGTAAACTATATCTTTTCACTTTTTCTTATATATCATCAACTCATTCAGGTTCATGTTAGCTTGTTACCTTAATTAGAAACAGATTTTGTATAAGTAGAAGATTAAGAAAAACACCTTTGAAAACTATATCTTTCACTTATATATTATCAACTCATTCATGTCCATGTTAGCTTAATTAGAAACAGATTTTGGATAAGTGGAAGATTAAGAAAAACCTTTGTAAACTTCTCATCTATCATCAACCCATTCAGGTGGACGTCAGTTTTTATCTTAATGAGAAACAGATTTGGATAAGTAGAGCAAGGAAGATTAAGAAAACACACACCACTCAATACTTTAATATCACCTGTGCCTACATAAATTGTTTCACTTTTTCAACACGTCACTCACCTGTTGCAGCTAATATTACCCTCTCATTTTAGCCAGAAATGTGGATATGTAGGGCATTGGGTAGCTTCTGAGAAAAGGTAGGGATATAAATACTCTTTCCCTCTGTGTCTGTATGAGTGTTAACCCCTTTAGTACTGGGACACATTTTTACCTTGAGCTTTGGGTGTAATTGGATGGTTTTGTTGACATTAAGAAGGGTCTATGGAGGTCAGAAGATTAATGGCCAGAGTCTGTACTATTTTAATCCCCACATGAATTTCTGAAGCTGTATACTCACTCAGCCCAACCCTAAAGAATTGGCAATTATGTTGAATAAGAAGGAAAATGATGAAGAGGAAAAAAATATGAGAAAAAATACAAGGAAAATATATGATAACACTGTAAAGAAATAAAAAGTAATGGTAATTGTACAGAAAACATGAGCAAAGAAGGGAAGGAATGAAAAGGAGATAAAAAAAAGGGGTATGAGAGAAAAAAAGAGCAAGTACATGAATTCTGTGATATAAATAAATAAAAAATGATAATGATTTTAGAAAAGACACCAGCAAATAAGTGAACGAGTGAGAATTATCCAGAGAAAGAGAAAGAAGAGAGAGAATCACAAGGCATCACGTACATTATGAGGAGAGAAAGTGGGTGTCAGATGTCAAAGCTTGTATTTATAGCAGTGTGTGTTGCATCCTCCCACAACCTGCCCGAGTGGTGTGTGGGTCAGTGAGTCACACAAAACCTGAACCCCATCCAACTGTATAAATAGATAGGCAGATAGATAAGTACATAGGGAGATACGTACATAATGATTAATGGGATATACATTGATCGAGTTTGTTGATAGAAAGAGAGAGAGAGAGAGATGGATAAGTTCTTAGGGCAATACAACTGATTAATGATACATACGTTGGTAGTGTTTATTGATAGAAAGAAAGAGATAGATAGATGGATAAGTACATAGAGAGATCGATACTGATTATAGATACTTATTCATAGAGTTTATTAATAGATAGGAATAATTAATAGATAGATAAGTTTATGAGGGAGATAGATACGGATACTTACAGTGGTAGAATTGATTGATATAAAGAATAGAAAGATGGGTTTTGTGTTGATAGATGTATTGAAAGACTGACAGATTAGTGGGTTGATAATGTACTTGTAGAGGAGTTGATAGTTTGTGGTTTATTGATGGTGCATAGATGAATAAATAAATGGTGAGTGAGGAATGTTAGTTTATTGTTTGACAGGAAGTGAAACAAAGGAAATTTATTAAAGGATAGATAAATTGATTAAAAAAAAAGGAAAAATGGCAGTAAATAGAAATAATCAGGAAGAAATAAGGGATATATGAAAATTATGAGAAAATATGTTTACGTTCTGTTATTGTGAAATGTGAAAGTTGTTTTGAAGGAAATGTTTGAAGTTATTAAGAGTTATGTGTCAGGCAGCTCACACACACACACACACGCACACGCACACGCACACGCACACACACACACACACACACACAGCCATTGACTAAAAAACATTCACAAAAACACAAAGTCCCAAAGATTTCATGATGTCACTTGGCAGGGAACTGTGTGTGTGTGTGTGTGTGTGTGTGTGTGCGTGTGTGTGTGTATGTGCGTGTGTGTGTGTGTGTACAGCGAAGCCCCTTGTGTGAGTGATGCATGTGTTGTTGTGAACGTTATTGATTTCTATGGACACACACACACACACACACACACACACACACACACACACACACACACACACACACACACACACACACACA
>CM035180.1:813533-838834 GCA_020233015.1 Callinectes sapidus
TCAAGGAGAGCGGGGCAGGCGCTCTCATCCTCAGGGGAGAGCGGGGCAGGCGCTCTCATCCTCAAGGGGAGCGGGGCAGGCGCTCTCATCCTCAAGGGGAGCGGGGCAGGCGCTCTCATCCTCAAGGAGAGCGGGGCAGGCGCTCTCATCCTCAGGGGAGCGGGGCAGGCGCTTTCATCCTCAAGGAGAGCGGGGCAGGCGCTCTCATCCTCAGGGGAGCGGGGCAGGCGCTTTCATCCTCAAGAGGAGCGGGGCAGGCAGAGGTCCTCTCACACTCCCAACTGGGCTGCAACTTCTTCCTCTGTGGGCTCCCCCTCCGGCCACCAATTGCTGACTCTTCTGATTTACTTTTCTCAGCACCACTACCACCAGCACCACCACCACCACCACCACCACCACCACTACCACCACCCCCACTACTAAGAGTGTTGTTGACGTGGGAGCAGGAGGGTCAACACAGATGGACTTTTCATTAGTGGGTTTGGTGGATGACAACGGGGACATGGCACAATGAGACTCTGGGTAGGCTTTACGCCAGCGGGAGGCACCTCGAGGCACTACACTCCCCTGCTGTAAGCTCTGCGGGGCTTTCTCCCTCTCACACTCCTCGCGGTGTTTTGGGATCTCAAGGCCAAACCTAATACTAGCTGAGTTCTTCCCAATCTGTGCAAATATAGACAGCTGGTGCCACCTGTTCTTGTCAGTGAACCATTCATCCCTAGCAGGGAACCAGGCAGTGTACTGAATGCCATCCCCACCCTGCACACTGATCCCCAATCCCTCAAAGCTGTTCTCTGGTTTCACAAACAGAGTCTTTTCGAAAGTGTCAGACGTCACATTCTCCTTGAAGGTATATTCTTCTCCTTTTTCCAGGACTACATTGGCAAAATCACAATCATCTTCAACCACAAGAGCAAGGACCACTCCAAGTGATAAGAATATTACCAGTTTGAACTGCAGGACTGGTGACTGGCCCCTGTGAATGCCTACTGCCATGGCTTGTCACCTGCCTTGCTGTCTTTTCCACTCTGTGACTCAGAATTCACCAGGTTGGTCTTTATTAATTAATAGGGCTCCTACACCACAATACCAAAGATCAGTTCACAGCAATAGTGGTGGTGGAGTGGCAGCTGTATGTGTCACCACGGTGACCTATGAAACACATGAGAAAAGTTAGGTTAGGAAATTTTGAAACATTGAGATAGAATTCCTTAGAGTTTTGAGTGCCCATAACTATATCTTGTTGGCCATAGCAAACAATTCGTCAGTGGCCACTAAGCCTTCTACCCTGTGATAAAATGAGTGGGCGGTTCAAAGATTGTAGATAAAAGATGGGTGGCAAATGTTAAAGTTTCCTGGACTCCTCTAGTGTTCAGTTCAATTATTCTAACAGATACTGGGGCAATTATATATCATTAGAAAGCTGAGGAGTTGCTCTCTGCTGTGGTATAATCATTACTGGACAGATGTAACTTGTATGTGTATGAAAATCAAATCAAGGTAAAAAAAAATAAGAGCAAGATAAATTTAGAATGATATTCTTTGATTTCCTTCATTTCTTTGCAAAAACACATAATTCTTATCAAAGATAAGAAGTTCTCCTTTAATACAGACAATAAAGCAAGGAGGTATGCAAAATGTAATATAATGAAAATTAAAGAATTAGGGGACGAAATGAACACATAGTTGATTTATGAATTATTCAAAATTACTTATGAAATAAATGCCATTTGACATTACAGAATGTTTCCTGACTCCGTAGGCATGGCATCACTCTGAGGTGGAGGTTTGAGTCCACTGCCTCCTGTAAAATGAAGCAAAGGAGGTCCAGTATCACATTGCACTGACACCGAGGATCTTACCAAGGATATCCCTCTGTCCTGTCTCGTCCCACCATCACTGCTTGCTGTGAGTGTGACAGGACCATCATTTACTACTTCATTGACAGCTAAATAATTTACGTCTATTTCTTCCGCACTGGTATCGGCATACTTAATAAATTCCAGTCCAGCACCACCACACCTTATTCATGCCGCCACTTTTGTTTATGTCCATAACAAGATGAAAATAACAATTCTCAGTATTTTCATGCATCTAGACATGTTGCACTACTTACTTACTTATACTTACTTATGGAAATACATGTTTATCTTCCATCTTACCTAAAAATTGCTGGAAGAAATGATGAAATACAGCGCACTGACTCAGCACCACAAACCTTGTGTATGATCTTGATCTTGATGTTACAGGTGGCTCGGGATCGCTCCAGGGCCACAGGCCTTTATATCGGCAACTCCTGTAGAAAAAGCAAAACAAACAGACAGACAGAAAAAAAGAAAAAACAGTATCTTGCACATTAATTATCTCTACATCTGACACGCCACATTTTTTCCAGGAACTCCTTCACAGCTTCAATCATCCTTTCATTCGTCTCTCTACACAGTCCCAGCAGCAGCAACACCATCCATTCCCTTCCTGTCTTCTCCACTCTCTCACCCCAACTATGCCCTAACTCAGTCAAAATCACTTGCATCATCTCCATCCTGTCTCTTTCATACTTCTCACACTCAAGTACCACATGCTCCACCGACTCATCCTCTCCCATGTCACACATCTGGCACACTTTGCTGCGGGACTCAGACCATCTATAATTTCTCTCATTCACATCCATACACTGTGCCCTAGCTCGAAAGAGAAGGTCACCACCCAGGCTGCCATCGTACCACCTCTCATACATTGGGGCCTCTTTCTCTTTGTACCATTCCATAGTGCTCTTTTGTTCCATGCCATTCTTCCATATATTCATTCCCATACACTTCACCTCTCTGTCTATCTCATTCTTCCATTTCCATTTTCCATTTACACAGTCTCTCATCTTGATCTTGATCTTGATGTTACAGGTGGCTCGGGATCACTCCAGGGCCAGGCCTTTATATCGGCAACTCCTGTAGAAAAACAAAACAAACAGACAGACAGACAGAAAAAAAAGAAAAGAAAGAAAAAAAAAAAAAAAACAGTATCTTGCACATTAATTTTCTGTACATCTGACACGCCACATTTTTTCCAGAAACTCCTTCACAGCTTCAATCATCCTTTCATTCTTCTCTCTACACAGTCCCAGCAGCAACACCATCCATTCCCTTCCATGCGTTACCGCATGAATTGATCTTGATCTTGGTAGTGCAACACGTATCTCACGATATTTTCTCCTGACGCAGGCCTTCATATCGGCTGCTGCTATGGGGAGGGGAAAATAAATAAATAAAAATGAACAAAATCCCAAACACCATCTTTTATACTACTAATCCCTACATCTACCACGTCACATTCCTTCCAAGAACTCCACAACTTCACTTAAACTATAAGTTACATCACATTATTCTATACATTTTGAACCCCATGCATTTTCTTGGTTTCCTTGGTGACATTAACTTCCCCATCACTTCACCCCTTCTCTGAAATACTTCCAGCATCGTGACACCCTTATCTTCCTTACTAGAACTAAACTAACATCTCTATAATTTGTTAAATAGTGCTGTACTAAATACTCGTACTATACCTCCTCTTCTTCAGTAATGAGTGGTGGGAATACACAAGTAGGCTTTACAACCACTTACCCATCTAGAGGAATGCTGCACCTTCTCATCCTCTTCGAAGACATGACTGACTGGTCGTGGTTTCCTTGTCCATTACAATATTTTCCCTGAATCCTTATTACAATCTAACTCTATTTTCTCATGTGATCTATTGCTAATAACCAGTTCACTGTAAACAATACAGCAAACATTCAGACCATTGTATCTTACAAAGCAACGCGCCCACACACCCATAGAAAGAAGGAAATAGGCAGTTATCTTTTTCTAGGCTGCCAAACTATTTCAGGGAGTACAGTACAACAAATGTATCGCATTATGAATTGATAGTGATTATGAAAAAAGAAGTAGTTGTATAGCAGTGAATATGATGAATAATCTCATAATTATATCCAATTATTAATGACAGGAAGTACCGCGTGCCTTTCTCTAGGTTTACTCTATAAAGGATCGAAGCTGCTTCAGTTAAAAATGTTGTTGGAATCACTGGATCACAGAACAAGACCACTCACTCGTTATGCTTGCGTTGTACAATTATAGTTACTTTTCTTGTGTACTAATCTGAGTGCCAAGGTATTCTTTAATGCAATAATAAATAACCAATAAACAGCGGCATGTTCCTTATTTCCTTTAATGGCATTAAATAGTTTCTTAAAATACTTATCTTAATAAGTGATTTACCAATAACTTACTACTGACTTGAAAATGAAAATAGATAGGTACACACACACACACACACACACACACTCTTTTACGTCTACCAGTTTCTCTCACACAGGAATGATGGAAAGTGTATGAACTGCTCTTTATATTTAATATAATGATATATTTGTCAATTTATATATACATACTGAAGCTTTAAACCGTCCATGGACTAGGGACTTTCAGAAGAGGGAGAAACAATACAAGGGACGAGCCCACACGTAAATAATAATAATAATGATGATAATAATAATAATAATAATAATAATAATAATAATAATAATAATAATAACAATAATAATAATAATAATAATAATAATAATAATAATAATAATAATAGCTCAATAGAGCAGGATAGTCCAATACAATATACAGGGGAAAGTACTTATCACAACAACAGCAATGATAACCTCTGCGGGTGGAGGCAAAAATAATTAAATGAAAAAGCATGCATGAACACGGGGCGAGAGTCTCGTGACGAGTGAACAGCCGAGTCACTAATGACAATAATTCAAAGGCGTGAACTCATGATGACCTCAAACACGGAGAGCGATATGTGTTTGTGTTTGTCGTGGTACCAGCAGCAGCAGCAGCAGCAGCAGCAGCAGCAGCAGCAGCAGCAGCAGCAGTAGTAGTAGTAGTAGTAGTAGTAGTAGTAGTAGTAGTAGTAGTAGTAGTAGTAGTAGTAGTAGTAGTAGTAGTAGTAGTAGTAGTAGTAGTAGTAGTAGTAGTAGTAGCAGCAGCAGCAGTAGCAGCAGCAGCAGCAGCAGCAGCAGCAGCAGCAGCAGCAGCAGCAACAACAACAACAACAGCAACAACAGCAGCAACAGCAGTACTGTGATATCCTGAACATAGACGTGGCTCAACTAACCAAACCACAGCCAATCCAACCACTGATACAAAACACACACAGAGTCGCCGCCACGCTGCCGTGACTGACGCACCTTTTGCTGGAATAACACTGAAAAAAAGCACCAATACTTCTATAGGTGGTAACAAGTCAGCCTACAAGTTCACTGATATATATGGGGAGCCTTGGCGTGCCTCACACCACAACACTAACATAACATTTACAATCCTGCCGACACGGGTAGCCTAGCGGTGGTGGTGGTGGTTGTGGTACAGACTGCCCAGGCTGCCCCGTGCCACCGCTGTACTACGGTATACTGGTCTAGTCCTAGTTAATGGAGGGTAGATATGATGACTGTATTTAGACTTTTTTTAAATACAATAAATCTGTTCATATATTCATATAGCAATTCTTTCATATATTTATATATATATATGTATATGTATTTATATAATAGGCACATACGAGGCCAAAGTACTGAAGGACATGCTATAAAATGACACTTTGTTGAATTCTCCACTCTCTCGAGAGGTAGGCTACAGATACAGCAGCACATGCTTATGTTATAAATGACGACACTTCAATACTCACAAGAATTCAATGCCAGAAAACACAATATACTGTATAAGAAATGGACAGGATTAACCTTTCACAGCTTCCTTAAGTACAGAGACCGCTCCTCACGTGCCGAGCTGGGCTGGGCTCGCCCCTCTCTGCTCTCACCGTGCCCCGCGCCGCTGCTAACAACAATGACAAGAATAACAGACAAGTACATTTAATAATAAACTCTCATCTTGTTGCTGATCTGGGCCCATTACAGCTGTTAACACTAGAAAAATAACAGTTTTCACTGTACACCAAAAATTTCAATGCTTACAAAACCAAATGGTGACAAGCACACGGTATATTGTATACTGTACTATGCTTCACTATGATACAGGAATCTCTGTGCTCTCAAACACAAACCTTGCCCGATAGAATATATATATATATATATATATATATATATATATATATATCTATATATATATATATATATATATATATATATACATATATATATATATATATAATCTAACTATATATATAGATATATATATATTATATATATATTCTATATATATATATATATATATATATATATATACGTATCTTAAAATAAACGAATTAATAACAGACTCATTATGCTAGCATGGATCAATAGAGGGGACTTAAGTAGATGCGCGCACACACACACACACACACACACACACACACACACACACACACACACACACACATACACGTGCAGTCCTGTGTTGGCACTCCCAAACCTTCCCTGCAGGCTGGAGTATTACGTCTGCACCTCCTCACGCTCGGCCTGCATCGGACACACAGCTGAGGTTGATAACATGACACCGTGACACAGGCAACAATGATGACATTTAGCAATGACATGGTCAACCACGAACAGTATTATTTCAGAGGAACATTGACATCTTACAGCCAAGGACTCTTCCCTTTTCTTAGTGAGGAGCAACACAACACCACAACAAGTAATATGTTAAGTTTGTTTCTTTGGGAACCACTTAGGGTTTGCTTGGCCAGCATCTCAACTCCACCAAACTGAAGCCCCTTACACTCCACTTCTGGAGTTTGTCATAGGAATAACAATCAAAGCGAGTGAATAATATCAAGGTGAAACAAATCTCAATGTGCTTGAAATGAGAAACAATGTGCGTTAACTAAAACTAAGATTTATGAAGAAACATTATGAAATGTGCTTCCAAATATACAGGATAAAAAGCCTTTAATGTTAGTAACAAATTCTAATAATATATATGAATAAGATGCTTGTGTTGATTAATGTGTTCAAAACATACAGACAAGTTTTTATTCACATATTAATAAAAATCTTTGTACGAATATGAATAGATAAGCCCATACATGACAGATGAACGAAAGACAGATAATGTACAGCAAATCATGTGGAGTGAGTCGGTGGGCGCCAAGCCTCCCTTCCCTGGCCGTGCATCACGCAAGCCACTGCTTAAGGATACTTATAATATCCTTGGCTGTCCCTGTCCCTGTCCCTGGAGGCTGCCGATGCCTCGCTCAGCCTTGCACACCAATGGAGAATTTTTCAGCAGGTATCAAATTTTGTCACGCTCAGTATTAAGTACTACATTATGGCTAAATTTAAAATATATATATATATATATATATATATATATATATATATATATATATATATATATATATATATATATATATAAGGTTATGAAGCTTAGAAAGCCATTGTTGTGGGTCGGTTTCTTTACAAATATGAAATGGTCAAGTAAGGTGAATATGAATGATACGGGACATTGTCAAGCGCTGGTGGTGGACACTCCTGGACACCACTGCCCCTGCGTGCCACTCTCATTATGAGAATGTGACATAGATGCACAATAATGACCAAAGTCGACCAGTCCGTCTCAATCCCTTCCACTGCACTGCACTCAACATATTTTGTCCTCACTCTTACTTAACCTCAACACTCCTGCGACACCGAAGCTTCACAAAGTAGTTACACTGAATTTGAATGTAATTCTAAAACCTGAAATATAAAAAAAAGTTGAGTTCAATTTTTTTTTGTACTTCTAATTTACTTTTGCTAAATTGCTTCATTAAAGTTGAATCGAATGAAGGAAAAGTGGTGAACCATCTTTAACAGAGAAGAAGTGAACTCTGGTCTTCAGTTGGGGCTTGACACATTCTATCGGCTAACAAGCAAGACTCAGGGGTCGTATTGACACAGATTCTGAAGTATGTACCTTTTCTTGGACGATTTTTTAGTGTTAAAATCCATCTTAACCTCCTGAAACTGGTGTTGTACTTTAGCCGTTATCTCATCAGGAATGAATTTGAAGGTGTTGATGAGGTAATGGCTAAAGTACAACACCAATTCCAGCAGCAGGTGAAGATGGATTTTAACACAAGAAATTCGTCTAAGAAGAAGTTACAGACTTAAGAATGTCTGTTACTACGGGCCGTGTAGATCAGAGACTCACCACTCAGGTTAATTAAAGGCTCAGCAGTACAGTGGGCGGGAGTGAGCTAGGCTGCTCCACTCCAAACTGTTACTTTACCAACACTTGAAAAAACAATCAAGTTATAAAATTAAAATTGCACACACCCACCCACACCCACACCCACACCCACACCCACACACACACAGTACCTAACTATATACATGTATATATTATAACATTCATCTGTGGTGTACGCCTGTCTTCCTGCTTGCACTCCTCCACCAGTGAATGATGTCGCAATGGAGCGAAGGGAGGGAAGGCTTGACTCGGCACCTTCAGACAAACTCTATAAAGCTAAACCCAGGAAGCAACAAAAGAACCAACTTGGTGTTTCCTTTGTTCCTGATAAAGAATAATACATTTTGTATATCTAAAGTTTGCCATCACACACTAAGCAAATGCAGGCAAGATAATCTATGACTTGCAAAAAGATGCTATAGTATTCTTGATATCTCTTCTATGTATGTATGTACGTATGTTTGCACGTCTTAATATGTAGGTACGCCACTTCATTTACTTCAGTCAGTTAATTAAATATGTACACGTATCCAACCTCTTTAAAAAAAATGCATACAAAATAAAGCATGGAATTCATATTAAATAAAAGAAGAAGAAATCATATAGATCTTCTGAATGTCCTTTTTACTTTATGATTGGTATTATTTACAACATGACTTATTATACTTCAAACATCTTTTTCCTTTATAATTTCAGATGCTATAATGCTTATTAAAAAAATATTGAAGACCCTGTACTATCACAGCATTGACGCGCTACAACAGTAAAACCTCTCTACTTCATTTTCATCAACGTCTAACTCGAAAATAGAAAGAAGAGAACAAATAAATGAACAAAAGACCCTACAGAGCAATCAGAACTTGTAAGATCCTCTTTATAGCTCAGCCTTGAACTAAAAACCTGCATTCAACACTTCATACTGCACTGTACACAAACAAAAGCCAAGTAACACTCTACACTCACTGCCTTTCTTTTAATCATGGCTTCAATTTTGTATCCTCTCGTCTGCCGTTTCCACCAGAGACAGATGAGAGTGAGTGTGAATGATCTTCTTAACTAAATATATTTTCACGGGATTAAGTCAAGTTTGTAATGTCCCGCCGTTGAAAGGTAATTCGTTACATCTGTTTTAATTTTTGTCGGTCAATAAATGTCACTGGCTGATTGTTGTCAAGATAACTGCATTTCCTCGCATCTTTCTTTTCTCCTTTGTACATGCGTGAGTGAGTGAGCGAGTGAGTGAATGAGCGAGTGATGGTTTATCTATGGTGTTGTAGGGTATTACCAAGGATATGAAAAGATTCTTAAGATCCTTGGGTTTTACCGGCTTGGTACGTACTGAAGATAGATAGGATAACAATCTATCAATTTTCTGCGGCGCAAATTAAAGGACTTCTGAAATGCTTTGCTCACATCACAACAGTTTTCAAAGACCAGAGATGATTACGAGGGCTCTGAAGATCATTCCTCCGGTTAATAATGCACAAATCATGCTAAAATGTCACTACGATCGCAGAAACACCTTAAAGAACATTGCAACCTTAATTAGAGCCTTTCTGAATGTGGTGAGGGTGCAATGAAGAAGTGTTTCATAATAAGGGCCTTAAATCTTGAGGAGACTGTTAAACAGTGATGCAGAAAGTTACTTGAGTTCTGAGAGTGTACCATAGTGTACCCTCATCCATTACAGCAAACAGTGGGAGTCAAGGATTCACAGGAGTAACATAAGTAAGGTTCTGCAGTGTTTTCATGAAAAAATCTGGGGAAAAATGTAATAATAGGTAGATATTATATGGAGTGACCAAGATATTTTCCAGGGAATGCGCCATGAATTTGCTTTATAGAATATTACTTACTGAAACACATATGTCCAACACACACACACTGGCACATACCAATTCATACCGTGAATCTACTTTAAAGTTTATAGTTGTATTAACCTAGCATTACACTGGAGGATTAAAAACCCAGCCTGTGTCGTCTCGTCTCCAAAATACCTACTTTGACCCAACTAAACGTCACCTATGCCATTCATACTATAGAGTTTGAATGTATTGTTGCGGCAGCCGAGTGTAGGGAACAGGTAGTGAAAAGTACTGTACAAAGTACCTTTCCTGTGTATTACACTGCGGACTTGTCACTAACCCCCCCCCCCTCTCTCTCTCTCTCTCTGAGTACACCAGTGGTTCAGGTGGTAGGTAAGCAAGGCGGTCGGTGTGTCTACTACGCCTTGGTTAATGGTGCCTCGCTCTCCAGGTGGCCAGCGGATCTACACACGCAGTATTTCCTTGTAAGATACCGTCACCGTTGTCCCAGTGGAGGGGCGGCGGCGGCGGCGTAATAGTATCCATATTCATGTTCTAAGAAACTAATCATATATATATATATATATATATATATATATATATAGAAATATATATATATATATATATATATATATATATATATATATATATATATATATATATATATATATATATATATTATAATTAGTTTCTTAGAACATGAACATGGATACTATATGAATGTATTTACATACATACTCATTTCTGTATCGTGAATGTCTACCAGCTAAACACACACACACACACACACACACACACACACACACACATGTGACGGAAGTTGGAATATGGAGTAGTCGTTTTCATATCAAAGGAGAAACATGGAAATGAATTAGTGTAACCTAAAAGATTGGGTGCGAGAATTATACTACACGAGAATTAGACAATGAGAGAGGAAACAGCAATTGCATTAATATAAAAGGTGTAACCACAATGTACTTTTTATCATCCCAAATTCTTTACTAGACCATTCTCATCACCTTTTGACTACGCCTTCCAGCTTTTCTCTCAATTTAACTCCTTTAACGAACATGGTGCGAAAGTGTTTCTCTTGTCACGCTCTTCGATTTAACATCTCATTGTGTTGGTGTGTCTCCTTAAATGATACAATGGTTTCTAAATAGCAGCTTCTTTGATTTTTTTTCTCTACAGAGGAAAGACAGACAGTTGATCTAGTCCAGTGGTTCTCAACCTGGGGGCCATGGCAATAATTAAGGGGGGGCCATGGTGGGCTGTTGCAAATTATACATTTCTAAATGATGTTAAAAATCTGAATAATAATAAAAAAAAACTTGCATCACTGTCCTGGCAAAGAAAATGTTCTTTCTGATGTAAGTTAAGCATATCACAGAAATCTATCAATATAAGATAATTGTGACTAAACTTTGTGATAAAGCAAGGGTGTTCTCATCAACATTTTATTTATTCTTTTTTTTTTTTTTTTTTTTTTTGGCAGGGTGGGATTTGGGAGAAAAATGAAGGGGAGCCACACGAATGTTGAGAATTCATGAAGGGGGGAATGGAGTGAAAAAGGTTAAGAACCACTGATCTAGTAGTCTGATGTTCAAGTTTCTAAAAGCTCAGTGATGTTTGCCATCGACTGTCTCGTAATTTTGTTTCATGTTATTTTCTATTATGGGATTAACAAGTTTTTTTTTTTTTCGGTAAATTGCACGCTTTAATTCAGACTGTGAATTATTTGTAATGTGTAAAACGACAATCAAATCTAACCTATTTTCACTTCATACAAAAAAAAAAAAAAAAAAAAAAAAAAAAAAAAAAAAAAAAAGCGCTGGTGTTGATGAATTTGCATGTCCTTGAAAGTTTGCTCTGTACACGTTCTGTTATTAACTAACTTCCATAGTGAAATCAGAGCCACGATTTCTCCTGGAAACTAAAAACTTTTCACAAATAAAATGAGTACCGACAGCAGTTTTCAATGCAATAAGTATCATATGCAATGTATCATAAATTGTTGGCTCAAAGTTGAACGTGAACACAAAAGCTTGGATAAATGCCACATGGCGCGGACACAGCACAACAGCACTGCGCCTCCAGCACCAGCGCCGCACTGCTCCACTCCCTCCGCCGACACAGCCTTCCTACACCCACTGTACTACTACATGTCTACCGGCCACACGGCCACCTCTACGATACACAGACACACCACACTACACCACCACATAAAAAGGGATTACGTATTATGGCTAAAATTATGATATGCCACTGAAAGCAACACAGACACATGCGTACAAGCAAATCTCTACGCGTCTGTCTGTCTGTCTGTGTGTCCGAGAGGTTAATGCATAGGTAGGGTACATCTAATACAACAGTAGTACTGGAACGTTGATATCTTTTTTGTGCCTTTGTTGTGCTTCACTTACCCACCGTGTGGTGGTCTAAGTGGCCGGCAGTGTTGTGATCCACAGGCATGCTGCTCCTCACCCTGGTAATGATGGTGGGTCTTGCTCGTCTCACATTGGTGTGTGTGTGTGTGTGTGTGTCACTACCTTTAGAAATGTTAACTTTGGCCAAGATGTGTTCTATGGTAAATCCTATTTCTGTGTGTTACGAATGGAAGGGAAATATTGTTAAGTTTTTGCCAGTAATTTTAATTTGACACTTGGTTATGTGTACACAAGCATATAATGTTGAACCCGGGGCAGAACAAGCCTGGGCATCACGTCCCGCCACTCAGCCACTCAGACATGTGCTGTTTGGACACCCAGACAGACAAGGCTGGTAATGTCTTATATGTCTTATACTATACTTAGGTGTGTGTGTGTGTGTGTGTAATTCAATGTCGCGGTCGCCTGCTGGTCACCCAGCCAGCCTTTACCCTACGGAGCGAGCTCAGAGCTCATAGACCGATCTTCGGGTAGGGCTGAAACCACACCACACACTACACACCGGGACAGCGAGGCCACAACCCCTCGACTTACATCCCGTACCTACTTGCTGCTAGGTGAACAGGGGCTAGATACACATCAAGAGGCTTGCCCATTTGCCTCGCCGCGCCCGGGACTCGAACCCGGGCCCTCTTGGTTGTGAGCCGAGTGTGTGTGTGTGTGTGTGTGTGTGTGTGTGTGTGTGTGTGTGTGTGTGTGTACATATCTATAATGTTGACAAGCCAGGTATTATAACAATAGATGGAAACACGAATATTATGAAAAAGTGCTACATACATGGGAGAATTTACCACTTCTATCAGCATCCTTAGATACCTAACTGTGACATATTTCACACCCAATTTAATGACTGGGATTAACTAATACTTTCCCAATGACAAACATTACAATATTATGATATAGTCCACATAGCTAGAAGATATGTTAAGTGACTGAAGGGTGTGGGTGGCAGGGAGTGGCCAGGGTGCGTTGGAGCCAAGGCTATCATCAAAAGATCCTTGGCTGGAGCATTGGTGTTCGAGGCGACATTAAACAAGTCAGCGAGAGAGAACAGCGTCGACGTTGAACGTTTGGTAAGAGACACATGTGACATTGCAGCTGGTGTAGTAGGTGCCTATAATGCCTGCGCCACCTCGTAAGAAACATGGAAAAAAGTCATTACCTGAAAGAAACGCTAGAACGAAGCTCAAGCCACGTCCTGCGGGATTGAAAGTAAGAGCCGTATGCAGACGTGTCAGGACTACCATAATCCTTCTGGTAACTGAGGAGGAAACATAGGCACACAGTAGTCCCCCAACCACTGTGTCAAGCAACCAGGAGTGACAGGGAGGCTGGCCAGGCACTACAACAAACTGGTGCTTCAAGGCGCCAATCAGTAATACAAACATTCGGGCCAATCAATGTATTCAGGAAATAATGTGGTGCTTGTAATCTTGTTAGAATTATTTGTATTTGTTATCATTTTGCTCCGTCACTGTTAACTTGTACCCGTTACTGCATGCAAATTCATCAAAAGTCATACACTAAACTTCTTTTCTATGTCCTCTTGTTAATATTGAGTTATTTTGTGCAATTACTTTACCTGTCATCCATTATTTCATGCAAATTCATCAAAAACTAAACTTCAGAATAAATCAAAAGTTCCAAAGATTTCATGAATGTATCTTCCTGTGTTGCAAAAAAATGGGCTTTACTCTCATCTTACATTTCCCGCAGCATCTGACATATAAAAGAACCACCATATTTCATTTCCACCACTCCACATTTCATTCTGTTAAATATTGCACACACTCTCTCTCTCTCTCTCTCCCACGCACCAGACACATCTCATACTACTCACTTCAATTACACACTTGAATCTTGGACCTCTGACTTATTCTAATTTCTAAGTCACTCTTGCAAATGAGAAATTTGAATGCCTACTTACAGTTCCCCTTTTCTACTCTTTGAAAATGTTACTTCTGCCTTTCCTTGACTGAGCCCTCTCTCTAAAGGGTCTCATATGCTTTCATAATTGCACAGGATTCAAGCAAGGTACTTCAACTTTTTCATTAGCTACATCTTTCTGCAATATGGCCAGCATGTTCTAATGTATGGTTTTTATCATTTATGTAGGATGGCTCACTGGTATATTGATTCAAACTTACATGCTATGGGACCTGTGTTTGAAGTCACAGATTGTAACTTTATGTAGAAAGTAAAAAAATGTTCAGTATGAGTTAATATTAGTGTGTCTGTCTGCATGATTACATTGCGATGCACTCGCTGGAAAATGTCTCAGGAACTTGTTGACAAAATGGCTAAGAAGAGCAGGAACACAAGCAAATTCAATGGATATTGCACAATGAAACTGCATGAGTAATAATAATAATAATAATAATAATAATAATAATAATAATAATAATAATAATAATAATAATAATAAATGTTAAAACTGAGAAATACATTAGTGGAACACTTAATTATATTTTGTCACCCACTTTGGTATTAGTTTTTTTTCCACTACCCAGACTGTGTTTGACACTTGAGGTAGTTTACACACACACACACACACACACACACACACACACACATATCCAGGACTATTCACTACACCCCATTCACACAAACAAGAAGTAACACAAGTATGGTAATAAGGAACAACACCAATGAAGTAAGTAATACAAACGTGAACGCCTCAAAGGAACAACACCATAAGTGACATGAATGAACCATTGCAAATGTTACCAAGGGATGAGTCTGAGGTGGATAGTACACACAAACAAGAAGCCTTCACTGCCCCACCTCGGTCACTGCCCTACCTGGTGGCCAGCCAAGGCGGGACGGCAACCTCTTATAGGAAGGAATGTCTGCCGTACCACAAGAAGGGAACCCTCAGTCCTGGTGCTGACAAATACCCGCTTTCCCACAGTACCACACACAGCTGATCAGCAGAGAGCATAAATGTTATGCCAGATTTACTACTCCAACCAGCTGCAACTGTAACTTACTTCAACAAGTCTACACTATCTACTGTGATTCAGAATTCAGTAAGAAATTCCATGTTTTTGTCATTCTTATCCCTCTCCTCCCTTCACATTGTATACATATATAAGTGCATTTCTGAAAGTGTATTGCTAACCATTAAGTAACAATATTTGACTATAAGCATATATAGTATGGGCTGAATAACTTCCATAGATGTGTAATGAACTTTTCTGCTAAATTGGTCAAACTTAAATGATTTGCTTCATGGTTTAAGAATGTGAATTTCAAGAATTTATACTATGCCACAAAGCATGTTGTTAACCTTTCCTAAACTGCATTGATTTATTTCTACTCTTCCTCTCTATAGATGAATAACAACATAACATTTTCCACACACTTGTTTTTCCAATGCTTTTTAAATGACGACATAGCACCTATTTCTTTTTATCATAATCTCATGCACTTATCACTGCCCACTACATGATACCCAATATGTATTTCAGATTAAGTACAATTCCTACACAAAAGAAACTAATTTCCAATGTATTACAAAATGTACAGATGGTCCAGCACATATATGTAATGAGTATGATGCTCAGCCTGATAATGCATATAATGTTTCCACCGTTCGTACATCATTACAAGGAGTCAGACAAGTGTTGGTTCAAGTGGGTGTTTAACCCAAGAGATATTTCAGTAGCCATTAAGTTTCCACAGAGTCAGTCAGTGCTTTCCAGTGCTTCTCTGTATCAAAATTACTCACCACAAACAAACTGAATGTCTGGCCAGATATCTTTGAGAAGGATAAACAATAATTTGAGCCTAACACTTGCCTGACCTTCACATCATCTTACACAGTTGTTGGCTATGATAATTAAGTTTCTTATGTGCCTGAACACTTGAACAAAGAGTATCACAATTTAGCAAAGTATCAGTAATATATACATTGCCTGTAATCTGTACTTCTCACCTGCCAAATCATTACCACTTTGTATAACCCTTCCACTGCGACATCAATGATTACACTGCACTAAAAGCATAGTACAAAATTTTCACCACAAGAATGGAAAAGAATTGAAATAACAGATTTTCCATTATCTATCCAGTCAAGGCTGCTGGAGAACTAAAAGGAACATTTCAGAGTGGTTTGTGAGGAAGTGAATCAACAAACCATGAGTCATAGATTTGTATTAAAAAAAAAACACTGCTCTTTCACCACGACTATTTTCAAAGGCCACAGAGAAACAAGCCTGGTTTCTGAGTGTTTCTCCTGTTCATTATATAGTGGTAACCTTGTTCATTTGTCATTAGAACTATAAAAACACCCTTGAAAACTGGTGTCACTTAAACAGTAGCCCTTTGAAATAGTGGAGGTGCAGAGATTAAGTGTTTCAGAATATGGGCAGGAAAGCAGTGAAAGGATTAACAGACTTATTCTCCTGACAGAGTTGATACAGAAGTGAGTGAAATGAACAATAATTCCTCAGCGTTTGGCGTCACAAGCGACACTTTCAGCACCAATCCACACAAGTCAATTTTGCGAGGAAAAGTAAATTTGTACCCGGAGAGGCAGGTGTGGCCCCTGACCCTACCATGACCCTGGCTGACCCTCACTTGTGGTAGGTCACTTAATGCAAAGTGTACAAAAAAGAGACTGACGAGAGATAAGTGCACATCTACGTCTTCTACTTCTAGTGATAACAGATTGTGCTGCCTCCTCAGTGAAGAGTTGTTAGAAATGTTGGCGCCTGCTACAGTAAATGGCATCTATCGTAAGATCTACAGCTGAAGATCAATGAACATTAGATAGAGATATAGGAAGGAGTGTGAGATATGAAGCCTTTGAAAATTACTCTTGAAAAATTTTCATCACAGTCAAGGTTTTTCTTTATTCTGATCACAATAAGAGAATGTTAGTAGTCTTGCAATTCAAACTGGGTATGATTTTTATCTTATATTCATTTTGTTTTCTTGGTTTTTTTTTGTGATTCAGTGTCACACTTTGTCTCATGAGATTTCTACTACAAGCTGCAAATGAACACCAAAATCTACAAAGTGTCTCTGTAATACTCCAGGGAGCAGTTACCTTAATACTAGACACCTCTCAAAACAAACAGAATAACAATCACTTGGAATCCGTACAAAGCTGAGACAAAGAAAAGATGACAAACACTGCGGTATAATAATAATGATAAAGTTTGTATTTTCAGAGACTTCAAGTCAAGCCTTCAAACATTTACTCACCATTTTCCTCATTACTTGCCTCCTCCTTTGTGCCGTCCCCCTCTTCCTCCTCAATGGTGTCCCCAGGGCTGTCCCCCTCCCCCTCCCCATCCCCAGACTCCCCGTTCACCTTCTCGTTCCTCAAAGCCATCTCAGCGCGGATCTCAGCATCTGTGGAGGCAAGGCAGAGTTCTCAATGATGACAACAATGGATCCTCTCTTATATCAACAATTGCATTTGTATATTTTACTCTATAAATCCTCCCTCTCTCTGAGGACGGGGGTAGTGTGGAGAAGGTTAAGAAGGCACAGATACATGTCAGAGGCAGCTTTACCCAATCAATGACAGCTGCCATTAAAAAAGGACAGATAGTAACAGACGAGTCACCTTTCATGGCACGTTCCTTCCAGCGGGCCTTGTTGGCAGCAAGACAGTCCTGCCATGGCCGCCGTACCTCCACGCCCACCACTCCCCCGGGGCGCACCGGCCGCTTGATGGGGCCGCCCGGCTCTGCAATGACAGTCACAATGTACAAGGCACGGTGTTCTTCTTAGACTACCATTGTCCTTCTTTTTTTGGATCTGGGTTACACTGTCTACACTCATGGCTGCTCATGAATGGTTTAGCTGGTAAGTATTACTTTGAATTGTAAAAATGGGTTTTCTAACAAGGATAAAAAAAGATTCACAAATTTATGAGTACATCATGTTTCTTGAAATATGCTATACATTATAAAAATTCACATATGAGGACCAAAGAAAAATCAAACTGACTATTTTTACATTACAATTTGGCACTAGGAAGCAGTGTGGCAGCGTGGCAGCGTGGCAGTGTGGTGTGCGGTGTGGGGCGGCACTCACCATTGTGGGGCTCCTCAGCGATGGTTGGTGTGGACGGTGGCACGGAGAGCGCTGCCACCTTGTCCAGCAGGTCGCCACACACACCCAGACTCGGGTCAACAATGAAGTCGATGAAACCTTCAGGAAAATAGTTTTCTTGATGAACACTTTCTTCACAATGTAGGCCACCATACATAAAATGAATCTTACATTTAGCTACTGTATTTGGAAACATTTCATAATGATTACTATGTTTTTTTAATAAGGCAATAAAACAATATAATTTTGTATTCCTCAACACATTTTTGTCATATTATTTGTAAAGATGAGGATTACATTGTATTATGTTATTTTGTCATAAAAAGGCCATCTTTGACAGGAACTAAAGATTAACCATTACACTGTGCTATGCAACATTTTACAGCACTAAAAGTAATGATTGGAAAAGGATAAAAAATGAACAGATTTGATATTTTCCAGCCTATACAATGATGGGAGATGGCTGTGGAGCAGGAAAAGATCTCAATTTACCACTGTGGTGCATCAAACAGCAGTGGCAGTGTTAGTGTGAACTGAGGTGGTTTACAGGAAGGAAGGAAGGAAGGAAAGAAGGATGGAACCACCCACCAATCTGACTCTCAGCCACCAGGGTGTTGTTGCGGTCACACAGTGGGGAGTATGGCAGGCCGAGCTCCCTCTCCTTGTCGCCCTGGCGGAAGAACTCCTCCAGCAGCTGAGTGGTCCAGCGCTCATGTAACACCCAGTTTTTGCTTGGATGGGAGATATCACAACAGTGCAGGACGAGGGACAGGGCCTTGGATTTGTCCAGGCTGTGAACCAAGCCAAAGTGTCAGGTAAGTATTGCATTAAATGTTGTGTTTAAACCAAGTCACTAATCACAGAATCTTGTCTTGCTGTTGTATTCTAATCTGAATATACCCAATGCATGACACACCCAAAGTTTTCAGTTGAAGACAAAAAAGAAAAAAAGAAGAAAAAAAGTAACACTGAGAAATTTCAACTCTTTCACTGATATAAAACAATTAACAGCATAAGAAGTAAAGCATGAAATTTCTTGTTGACATCTTCAAGAAAAAGAAAAGGAAGAAAAAGAGGTTTTGTAATTTCTACCTAGTTTAGAGATTGAATGTGGCTGTAGAACAAGTAAAGATGTCTCAAAGTGATTAGCAATTATATAAAAATATGCCAAACAACAGTGACATATTTTGTTTCCGTCTCTCACAGTACAGAATAGTTTGGTAACATTACTCTCACTAATCTTGATGCAAAAGAAGCTACCAGTTTTGTTTGTGAACATTGAAAGAAATTAGACTTGAAAATGGTGGTAATCATATCATAAATATAAACATTAATAAACAAATAGATATACGTAAAAAGATAGAAACTGACCCACAACTAAAAGTACAACCTCCACTTCACCCATACAACACTTCCTGAACCTTCCCCTCCCCCCCCCACCCCCCACCTGGTATCCTGCAGGGCCAGCATTGCCTTCATAGCCTTGATCTGCTGGAAGTGGGAGGACATGTCTGTGGCCAGCACCATCTCAATCACCAGGCCTCGGAACTCCCTGTACTCCTCCCGGGACAGGTTCACCAGGACGTTGTGTTCCTCAGCGCGCAGCAGCCTGTGGAGGTAATGGTGGTGAGAAACAGCAGTGGAACCATGTGTGCTCTGGAGGGCCGAGAGATCCCCAGGTAGTGCAGCACTGGTTCAAATCCTGGCCACAGTCCAAGGGAAGATTGGGCATCCACTCGGGGTAATGGTTCCCAAATGGGTGGGCTTTCAGATAGGAGGTCTCCATTAAGTAGTCTCCTTTAACTCATAAATTCCTGTAAAAAGCCCACATTGTGAAAAAAAAAGGCCTGACACCATGCTTGCCTACCAATCCATGTGCTGTTTTCTTGATGCTTTTTTGCTTCTTTCAATGAATCATGAGCCTTTGTATTATCTGTAATATATGTATGGTGGTGTTAAGGTATCCAGGTGCTACAGTATACTCATTGTTCCCTTGTGTTGTCCTTTGTGAGCAGATGAAGTATTTCTCCAGCCTTCCCCTCCTCCTCTCTCTATCTGAATGTCATCTCTGGCACTAAAAACCATGACCTGTTACTAAGACACTGACTGCACTACTTGTCTCATTGTGTACATACTTTGTATTGTTCCATCTAACTTTCTTGTCTTGATACATTTTGACCTTCTTGGAAACAGTTCAGGTGATTCATTATAACAACCAGAATCTTTTCGAAAAGCCAAAATAAAATCTCACAAAGAAAACTTGTGTACCTGATTTGCTTTGTAGATTTACCTTTCTTTAAAAATCATGTAAGTTGACACATTAAAGAAAAATCTAAAGTACATATCTACCTAAAAAAAATGGAGAGAGAGAGAGAGAGAGAGAGAGAGAGAGAGAGAGAGAGAGAGAGAGAGAGAGAGAGAGAGAGAGAGAGCAACAACAAATACAATAACAACACCAATATCCTTCCGTGCCGTTGGTGTACCTGAAGGCGGCACAGATGTGGTGGTTCTCCAGTACGGCTCGGTCATTATACAGAATAGCCGTCTCTGAGCCAGACATGACGTGGAAGTTGTTGGTGGTGCCGGTGTGCTCAAAGTCGTGGATGAGCGCTGCGACCAGAGTGGCAAGGATCTCAACGTCATTCAGCCAGTTCTAGGGGTCAGATTAGGTTAGGTTAGGTCTTATTTTTTTTATAGAGGGAGAGATTCATTTAAGTTGGATTTTTTTTAATTTCTGATTTTGTTTTCAGTTCTAGGGGCGAGATTAGGTAAGGTTTTTTGCATCTAACTTCCCTCCCTCTGTCTCTCTCTGAAACACTCAAAGGAAAGATGGAAAAAATTATTAATATCCCTCAAATAAGGAAGAAAACAATGACATGGCTTTCCTTCAAAACACCCTTCCATCCCTCCACCTTACTGCTACACACTCCTTACTATTCCCACAACTCCTATACATGTACATCCTTCTCCTCCTGTCTCACTCCCCTACCATGAGGCCGGTCTGGGAGAGCATATAGTGCATTGTCTGAAGCACGTCAGCTGCATGGACATTGTTGTGGTACGGGTTCTTGTACTTGCAGTAGCCGTTCTCAACCTGCGTCAGGAAGGTCTCCAGTGTGGCTGGTGGCATCTAGAGGCAGGCAGTGGACAGTGTGGTTAGGTTACGTTCTCAGTCTTAAATGTTTTACTGGTCTATAAGAAACACCAAGCAAAACTAATGTATGAAGTTTTTATAAGTGTTTCTATGAAGCAAGGGGATTAAAAAGAGTTGATTTTACACTTTCTGTCCAGTTTAAAGGATGGAAAAGATGGTGACACAAGTAAAAATGTCTCAAAAAAGTTAGTAATTGAGAAAAGGTGTGCAAATTAACCGTAAAGAGTTAATGAAGAGGAGGCAGTTAAATATAGTGTATGGTATAGTAGGAAAGATGATCACATGACGGACCCCAGATGTTAAAGACAGAATAACAGATACATGTACAAATAGATACATTGAAAAAAATAATGGCATGATTCAATAAATAATGTGGAAAATGAATAATACCACCACCACTATTCCCACTACAGCACATAAAGTAACACCATCACACACCTTGAATTTGTGCAGGAGGCCATAGCGATTAAGGAGTTCATAGGCCAGGCACCTGAGGGGGGTGTTGGCGCTGGCCTCCTGTAACCGCCACACATCAAAGTTCCACTCATCCACACTCTGGGGAAAGAACACTCTGTCACTCTGGGGAAGGAATGCTCTGTCACTCTGGGTGTCTATAGGAAGCAGAAAAAAAAACAACTTAGCAAGACTCCCAAGCATTCTTGTTGGTGGTAGAGGTGACAGCTGCTCAGAAAGGAAGGAAATGTTGAAAGAAACTATGAGGAGATGATTTAAGAGAGAAGAAAGTGATAAATAACATGAAAGGACAGCAGAATCGCAACCTACTTTGACATAGCGACAGTAAATGAATTAACACAGGGCAGAGGAGGAGGAGAAAACAAGAGGAAACACGAGCTGAACAAGTGGGCAGGGAAGAGATTACAAGGGGAGGCAAAGGGAAGGGAACAGAGACAAGGATGGAAAGTGAAGAGAGGCAGCAAGGAAGAGGAGAGGAAGAAATGCGAGACCAGAGAGAGAGAGAGAGAGAGAGAGAGAGAGAGAGGTCAATGCTCTTGTCTTTCCTACGTTCTCGTGTGTGTATTTCTACAGTACAGACGGTTTGCTCTCCACTCAGAGCAACCTTTCTATCTTACATTTACCGAGAACGATATGGTTAATTGGGGGATTTTGATACGTAAATATGATTGGCCTGAAGAACCACCACACCTCTCCTCTCTCAACCACACTCCATGTTAGCTTTCCTATCCCCACTTCATCCATCTCTGTTTCTACATTTCTTACACGGTCACATACTCTTCATCAATTTTCCCGCAGTTTCCCCTCCAATTTTTCCCTCTTATCTTTCCTCTCCTCTTTGTGTTCATCATTTCCACCATAATCTGCTGGTCTCTCTCTCTCTCTCTCTCTCACCACCTTCCCGACTTTTGAGTTACGGCAATCATGCGACAAAATTTTCCAAGCCCTAATCTTCCTTCCCGAGGCCTCGCGACTTTAGTTAGAGTGGCAGCCAACATGAGAGAGCAATTCAGTTCCCTACCGCATGGATAATACTGGTCACCTTTACTGATAAATTGCCGTCATTCACCCTGTCATATCACGATTTCTAAAAGAGAGACGAGGTTAGTCTAGACTGAGTTGAGCAGAGGGAGGGAAAAGGATGCCTCAAAAAACTCTGCAGTTAACACAGTAGGGGTTTTTTGAGCCAACCTGTTAGTTAGAATAAGGAAGGAAATTGTCTTTGATTAGGTAGATTCCAACTGGCTCAATACCTCTCTCTCTCTCTCTCATAATTTCTTCTGTCCGATGGAAGAGGTGGAGATAATCAAGTCTTTAATTATGTTACAACTCTCCTTCTGTCAAGTGTTTTATGAATTAGCTCTCTCTCTCTCTCTCTCTCTCTCTCTCTCTCTCTCTCTCTCTCTCTCTCTCTCTCTCATAACTGTCCGATCAAAAGGGTGTAGAGATTCAAGTCTTTTATTAATCAGGTTCCAACTCTCTCTTTCTGTCTCATAACTTTTGGTGTCCCCCATAAAAAGAAACCTGAGCATTACCATCAAACGTCTATTCAAGGGGGGAAAGAGACTCAATTACGTGGGATGAAGTAAAGTGTACCGAAGCAATTGTGATGAAAAGGCAGAGAAATTTATCCCACTTATCGCTGAAACCAAAAGAAAGAAAAATGCTCAGGATGATTTTTCCCTTAAGGAGGCATTTTTTTTTACTTGATCTTTTAATGTGTGTGTGTGTGTGTGTGTGTTTCAGAATGTTTATTTTGCCTATGGAGGTTTAGTTAATTTTTGTTTTGGATGCTTTTTTATCATTCATTTTCTTCTTCCTCTTTCTACTAATAATTCTACTTCTCTTCCTCCTTTTCCACCTACGAACTAATCTAATTCAAATTCCTCCTCTTACCATTATCTGTTTTTTCCTTCCTTCCTCCTTTTCCTCCTACTATTACAACTACTAGCCCTATTTTTATCCTTTCATTACTACATCACCTTATCTTCCCGTATTACTGCTCCACTCCTCCTCCTCTGCTATCTAATTATTGTTTTTTTGTTCCTTGTCTCCTTTTAGCTTCTGTTCTTCGCTCTCCTTTTTATTTCTTCTATCTTTTTTTTTATTTGTGGTCTTGTTTCTTCCCTTTCCTACAACTATGTCTTCTTTGGGTTCGTTTTTATACTTGTTCCTCCCTCCCTCCTCTTACGTGTTTTCTTCTACTTTTCCCCCCCTTCCCTCCTTGTTCACCCTCTCATTTTCTTACAGCTTCTTTATCTTCTTGTTCTTTTGTGCCGTGGTATTTACTCCTGTTCCTTAATTCTCCTTCCTTTCTTCTACCACCGCCACCACCACCACCACCTTGAGGCGCTCTGACGTCAACAGGGAACAAGAATCACGCTGACATTCGTAATCTCTACCCAAGGTCGTCTTTCGTGTATACATCATGTCCGACTGGAGTATATTTAGAAAGTGTGGAGGAGGGGGAGGAGGATGAGGAGGAAGAGGAGGAGGAGGAGGAGGAGGAGGAGGAGGAGGAGGAGGAGGAGGAGGAAAATAAACAGTGATAATTATGGTTTTAGTAAAATAAAGGAGGGAACTGCAGAGAGAGAGAGAGAGAGAGAGAGAGAGAGAGAGAGAGAGAGAGAGAGAGAGAGAGAGAGAGAGAGAGAATAGATAAAAAAAAAGAAATGATAAAAGAGAGAAAATAAAGAGGATACACAGAAAGAAAGAGGCAAACAATATGTGAAAGAGAGGAATGAATGATGACTAAGCAAAGAAAGGAAGAAAAATGAGAGAATCCAAGAAAAAATAAAAGGAAAAGGAGAAAGGAAGAGGAAAAATGAGAAAAATAGTAGATAAATGTGGAAAAAGAAGACGAGGACGAAGAAAAAAGGAAGAGGAGGAGGAGGAGGAGGAAAGAATATGAAAAAGTAAAGAAAGGAGAAGAAAAGGAAGATAAAGGAAAAGATAAGGAAAAAAATGAGAAGGAATGAAAAGTGAAAGGTGAAGAAAAAATACAAAATTAAAACAAGAAAAAAGAAGGAAGAAAATAAAAAAAACAGGAAAATAAAAATGAAAAAAAGAGATAAAAAAGGAAAAAAAGTATTAACCACACAAAAATAAGATAAAAAGAGAATAAAAAAGAAAAAAG
>CM035180.1:890299-892799 GCA_020233015.1 Callinectes sapidus
GAGAGAGAGAGAGTTATACTAGGAACTCAAATATGTAAAGATAGAACATTTAAACCAACAACAACTACAACAAGAAGAAAATAAAACCAGAACAAAAATAAGAATAAGAATAAAAGAGAAACTAAAATAAAAATAAACACTCTAAAAAATATCACCAAAACAGAAAAAAAAGGAAAGAAAGAAAAAAAAAATAAGAAAACTAAAAAAAGTAATTAAAAAAACATACAATACCTACACAAAACAAAATAAAGACAAACACAACACATACAAAAAAAAGAAGAAGAAGAAGAAGAAAAAAAAAACCACACACAAACACACACACACAAAAAAAAAAAAAAAGAGAACACAAGAAAAGGAAGAAAAAGAAAGAAGAAGAGGAAGAACAAGACTGAGAAGTGATGGGTGACTGGAACAGAAGACAACAACAACAACAACAACAACAACAAGACTCACTAGACAGCTGGCCATTTTTGCTGGTAGGAGGTGGGGGTGCATTTGGCTCCTCCACAGAATCCTTCTTCTTCTCCGGAGGACTGGCAACTGCAGGGGAGAGAGAGAGAAGAGGAGGGAGGCATTAGTACATTGGGGAGAGAAATAGTTGATGGTTTGACGCTGAGTACAAAAAAGGAAGAGAGAAATAAAGGAGAAGAAACGTCGAGAAGAGGAAGAAAAAGGAAAGGAGAGAAAGAGAGACGGGGAAGAAAGAAAAGAAAGGAGAAAAATAAAGAAGAAACAGGAGAACAAAATAAGAGAGAGAGAGAGAAAGAAGAAGAGTACAAAAAAAAAAGAAGAGAGAAATAAAGGAGAAGAAAGGAAGAGGAAGAAAAAGGAGGGAGATAAAGGAGAGAAAGAGAGACGGGAAGAACGAAAAGAAAGGAGAAAAATAAAGAAGAAACAGGAGAACAAAATAAGAGAGAAAGAAGAAGAGTACACTAAAAAAAAGAAGAGAGAAATAAAGGAGAAGAAACGCCGAGAAGAGGAAGAAAAAGGAGGGAGATAAAGGGGGTGAGGAAGATAAAGAGGGAGATAATGAGTGGGAAGAAAAATGGGGGTGGATAAAGGTGTTATTATTTATGTTCTTTGTTGGGGAGACAAGAGGAAGTTAGTGGTTACTGGGGAGAGAAGAAGGGTGGTTAGTACTGGAAGAAGAAGAGGAAAGAGGTGTTAGTATATTGGGGAGAGAAATGGTTATTGTTTATGTCCTTTGTTGGGGAGAGAAGAGGAAGTTAGTGGTTAATGGGGAGAGGAGAGGAAAGGAGCGTTAGTAATAGCAAGAGAGGTGGATACATATATAATAAGCAATGGGAATATAGTCAATTTATACACACACTCATAATTATCCTATACACATACATACATACACACATACATACATACATACATACATACATACACGCACACATACATAAATAACATTAATTCACAAATACGAAACTCATTAACTGACAGAAAACAGAACGATTTGCACATTTACTCATTTTTATGGCATTTTTATTCATTATACACGTTAATTAGGATTAAATATTACCTGAGTTTCCTCTCCCTCTCTCATTACAAATTAAAACATAACTCGGTGTGACTTGCTGTTATTAGGTTTCAGGTGGCATTAATATCAACTGTAATATTAGAATTATTATTATTATTATTATTATTATTATTATTATTATTATTATTATTATTATTATTAGACAAGGAAACTACCACCACCACCACCACCACCACCACTACTACTACTACTACTACTACTACTACTCCAACTAACAAAACCAAAACTACATATATACACAAACACAAACACAACACACATATATATTTTCCTCCCACACCACTCAAACATTACCTAAAAACAACAACAACAACAACAACAACAATAAAAAACCCATCCACATTACAATATTTAAACATAACCTCATTACAACATTCCATTTTTTCTTCTTTTTCCTTTTTTTCCTTCTGAGTACGATGATTTCTGAGGCAAAAATGTGTTACCCTTTTTCCTCATTATTTTGGTCTTCATTTCACGCCGCGTTAGTTTTGAGGGGTTCTGCTGCGAGTAATTCACCAAGCTTAGTAATTATGCTGTTTGTGTCCAGTGCCCCGAGATTAAAAGGGGTTAATTATTACTCTTTCTCTCTTGTTGGTAATTTGATTATCTATGTGGTTGGGGTCTCTCTCTCTCTCTCTCTCTCTCTCTCTCTCTCTCTCTCTCTCTCTCTCTCTCTCTCTCTCTCTCTCACCTGTCGTGTTGTTGACGAGTGACCTGTTATTAAAAAGGGAGAGAGGGAGAGGGAAAGAGAGGGAAGGAGGAAGAGAAAGAGAAAGAGAGAGAGAGAGGGAGAGGGAAGGAGGAGAGAGAGAAAGAAAAAAGAAACTTGTGAAGGAAGCGGTAAAAAGGAGAGGATAAGTAAGGATTTAATACGAAGGAAAAGGAATGGAAAGGAAAAAAAACAACATAAAAAGGAAGGAAACGTGACCCAAGGAAATGAAAGGAGATAAAGGA
>CM035180.1:900299-902415 GCA_020233015.1 Callinectes sapidus
CATTTTTTTATCGTGTTTTTTTATTTAAAGTGTCTTATATTTAGTATCTTGTCACTTAAAGACAGTTTGTTACATTATATTATCCCTTTTTTGGATAATTTGGGGTATTTTTTGTATTTACGATTTAAAGTCTCTTATCTTTAATATTTTGTCACTTAAAGACAGTATGTAACACTATATCACTCCCTTTTTTCCTTATTTTCTTTTTATTTTCCTGTAATTTTTTTCGTATTAAACTCTACGGGTATTTGTGGCCTCTTTTCAAATACACATATATTGTTGTAATGTCGTCGTGATACACCTGTAGTGGTTACTTGACTTGTACAGGTTGATTGGCCTTGCTTCTCCTCTCCTCTCCTCCTACTCGTTATTGACTTCCTGCTTCATCTATGTTCATGATTCTGTGTTGATATGTGTCTTAACTTTGTCATATTTTCCTTTTTTTTATTTCATCTCAATTTCTATAGCTTTTTTTTTTTTTTTTAAGTTCTGGTTTATTTTGTTTATTTTTTTGGGGGGGTTTATGTGTTTTTTTGTTTAGTTTTTTCGTTTGTTCCTCCTCTTCCTCTTTTTCTTTTTCTTCCATGTTAACCTTCTTTCCTTCTCTCCCATTCTTCCTTCCTCTCTTCCACATCATCATAGTTCTCTTTCTTCCTTTTGTCTTTCTCTTTCATATTTTTCCTTTTTTTCAATTATTCCTCATTTTCTTCTTTCGTTCCTCCTCTTTCCCTTCCTCTTTTTATTCTTTCCTTCTCTTCCATTCCTCCTTCCTTTCTCTCTCTCTCTCTTCCTCATATCCTTTCTCTTCGATTACTCCTCATTCTCTTCCTTCGTTCCTCTCTTCCTCTTTCTCTTCCATTTAACTCTATTACTCTATCTCCTCTTTCTTCCATTACCCTTCCACTTAAGTTAATTTCAAGCTACTTTTTTTGTATTCTATTCCTCTATTCTTCCTTCTTTCTTCCTCCTCCTTCTTATTTCCATTAATTCTTTTTCTTTTCTTCTTCTATTTTGTGATCATATTCCTCCTCTTTTCTTTCTTCTTTTAATCTGTAGTATGCTCCTTATCTAATCCTCTTCCTCCTCCTCCTACTCCTTCTTCTTCTTCTTCTTAGTATCTTTATCTCTGTTATTTCTCCTTTCTGTCTCTTCCTTCCCTTTCTTCTCTTATTTCCCCTTCTTCATCTTCCTCCTTCCTCTCTTTACTTCCATTATTCTTTACTTCCCTATTCTGTTACGCTTTATTCATCAATTCCTCCTTCTTATTCCTCTCTTTCTTCTTTTCTTCCTTCGTTTTATCCTGCTACGACTTTCCCTTCTTCTTCTTCCTCCTCCTCCTCTTTCTCAATCTCCTTATCTTCATTATTCCTTCTTTCCTTCTCTTTTATCCCCTTCTCTTTAGTTTCCTTCTGTTTCCTTATTCGTTTCCACCCTTTCCACCACCACCACCACCACCATCACTACCTCCTCAACTTGAATTAACCCTAATCAAAATTAATGAATATAGAACTAAGCATTATGGGAACAGCCTTGGCGTATCTTCTCCCTCATTGATATTAATGGGAGAAACACCATCTACCTAATTTCCTATGGGCTTCATTAACCTGACGTCACCTGTGATAGTAAGTAGTGTCTGATATTATTGTATAAGTTAAGTGTTTGAGAGCTAAATTTAACAGGTAGAAAGAAAGATTGTAGAGTAAGAGGAGGACAAAGGGAGAGGTATATGGATGGAATAATAATAAAAACAGTAGTAGTAGTAGTAGTAGTAGTAGTAGTAGTAGTAGTAGCAGTAGCAGTAGTAGTAGTAGTAGTAGTAGTAGTAGCAGCAGGAGGAGGAGGAGGAGGAGGAGGAGATGGAAGTAAAGTTGTACAGATATTGCAAGGGATAGAGATGAAAAGAAACAAAATATATGAAAAAAACACACGAAAATGAGACTAAGAAAACATAAATAAAAAACAAGAAAACCCTCATATAAAGAAAAGAAGAAGAAGAAAAAGGAGAAGAAGAAAAAGAGGAAGAAGAAAAAGAAAAAGAGGAAGAAGAAGAAGAAGAAGAAAAAGAAGAAGAAGAAAAAGAAGAAGAAGAAAAGAAGAAAAGAAAAAGAAAAAGAAG
>CM035180.1:1079977-1102590 GCA_020233015.1 Callinectes sapidus
TTGTTGCTTCTTCTTCTTCTTCTTCTTCTTCTTCTTCTTCTTCTTCTTCTTCTTCTTTTTCTTCTTCTTCTTCTTCTTCTTCTTCTTCTTCTTCTTCTTCTTCTTCTTCTTCTTCTCCTCCTTTTCTTTTTCTTCTTTTCTCTTCTTCTTTCTTCTTCTTCTTCTTCTTCTTCTTCTTCTTCTTCTTCTTCTTCTTCTTCTTCTTCTTTTTCTTTTTCTTCTTCATCCCTCTGTAATGGGTTTTCTTGATAGATGTCTACTTATTTATTTTCTATCTTGGTTTTAATATAATTGATAGCTAATAACTATATATTTTCAGCCTTCTCTCATTATTTTCAGTGATTTATAATCCTATTGAATTTTTATCATACTAATTCATTTTTTATCTTTGATATATGAGTTTTTCTCATGATGCATTTTTATCTAATGTCTTCTTTATATATGTTTAAGCATTTGAATGTTGATTTTTGTTTGAGCATTTTATTTCTTTCATAGCTTTCATACATCTCTCCATCTGTTCACAAGGTTGTTTTTCCTCACACACTCTTTTCCATCTCTCTCTCTCTCTCTCTCTCTCTCTCTCTCTCTCTCTGTTTGTCTGTGTCTCCTGGAAAATGTATGCCATGGCGGCTGCTGCAGTGAAGGAAGACATTTCCCTCCAGAGCCAAGAGGCTTGAGCTGCTGCTAGTGCAGGCTTCAGGCTTCTTCAGGCTTCCACCATTATTGTTCCTTCCTTTCATGCAACACTTTCCAACCACCTAGATTGTCACATCAAGGGAATGTAAAGACAGTAAGGAAAAACTTGGGCTGGGTCAGGGATACTCTTTACTCTAATGTTTCCACAAAATGTCTTCTTCACTCTCTGAAGAAGACATTCTGTCGAAACGTTACAGTAAAGAGTATCCCTGACCCAGCCCAAGTTTTTCCTTACCATCTTTACACTCATTTGTCTTACTACTACTCAACATCAAGGGAAACTTGTGTCTTCTTCATAAGCAAACAACACCATGAGCTTTGTTAACTCAAAGTAATCTCCATCAGAAGAGTCTCTTTGTGGTTGGTGTTTAGTCATGAGTAGTGAGTGTTGGTGCAGTCTCAGCCTGTTCACAATACATGATTCATGGTTTCTGTGGTTTATGGAGAGGAAGGACATTCTTCCCTGCCACTCCTACACATCCTGTCTCTCCCAACTCTGCTTTAAGACTTCAACTTATTTTTATCTTGCCTCAATTTTGTTTTGGTTCCAATTTTTAGGCTTCTTGATGATTGATTCTAAACTTTCAGGAGTCAAAACATTTTTATATATATTTGGGCCAATTTTTAACTTGAAAGCTTCAATTTTCAGATTATTTTTTACACTACCAGGAATATACCTGTATTCCAAATGCCTCCTTAGCAGCACAGACAAAGTGAGCAATTCAGTGACTTAGAATAGCCACTCATAAGGAAGAGAATGATGAAAGTATACTCCTATGTCCCCTTCCCTTCCCTTCCCTCCCCATCACCATATCACCATCCCTCTCCCTCTCCCTCTCCACACAGTCCCAACCCACCCCACACTGCATGAGAAAAGTTATTATTAACATAGTGTGTCATGCATGTGTCACTCACTCATTCCGCTCCATGCCTGGCATTGTGTGCATGGCGTGTGTATGTGTGTGTCGTGTTTTGTCAGGCAGTGCCGTCCTTCACCACTCTTCACTGTTTGCCACCATCCAGGAAGCCAATGTGTGTGTGTGTGTGTGTGTGTGTGTGTGTGTGTGTTGTCCTGGAAGGCAAAGATAGTCAGAGCTTTGTGTACCAAACAAGTCATTCATTAAGTGGTGTTTTCCTGAGTGGAGTAGAGTGGAGTGGAGTGGAGTGGCAGGCAGGCCAGTGGTCAGGGACAGCCAGCCAGTGTGTTGGTGTCTGTCTGTCCTGCCACCATGACTTGGTGGGACTCAATCCCACAGTGTGCTCCCTCTCAACAAGGAACTTTAGATTAATTTCTCCTCACTGTTTCCATGATGCTTTTAAGGGGAAGTTTTATACAAAGATCTCAGGCTTTTGATTTTATAGTGAGATGTCTTTGATCATTTGTCATTTGTCCTTTATCTCCACCATGAGATGAGTTGGAAGTCATGTTTCCTTTCATTGTGGCAAATAGATTCAGGACAGCAAGGAAATGCTATGCAGCAGCAGCAGCAGCAGCATTTCTTGTGTTATCTCAGCCTATGTGTCAGTATTAGTGAAGTGATATGAAGTGAAGTGCAGTGGTGGGGTGAGGCAGAGGTGAAGGAAGACACTGAATGCTCTAGTAGTGAGTGATCTGTAGTTTTTATTTATTATTGTGTACAGTTATGGAATGCCAGTGATTTTTGTCATGAATATTAGAACATTTAACCATAATTTGTAGAAAATGTACATATATAAAAGATTTTAGTGACAGTAGATTTCTAAGGGATATCTTACAGCCTCTATTTAAAGAAATAAATGTTTAAAGCTTGAAAGAAGAGGTCAGTGCAGCAGTAAGTAGTGTATGTAGTGGTGTGTGTGTGTGTGTGTGTGTGTGTGTGTGTGTGTAGAGTGTGTACAGTGGGGGTAGTGTTTGGGGAGGAGACACTTAACAACTATACTGCTACACTATACTGGGTGGCAGCACAGCACAGCACAGGTTTAGTGACTTTGATGTGTATGTTTGGGGGAAGGAGGAGGAGGAGGAGGAGGCTCAGCT
Organism: Callinectes sapidus; assembly: GCA_020233015.1. Classification (NCBI taxonomy): domain Eukaryota; kingdom Metazoa; phylum Arthropoda; class Malacostraca; order Decapoda; family Portunidae; genus Callinectes; species Callinectes sapidus. Next base: position 1,082,691 of record CM035180.1, read on the forward strand.
GAACTCTTGTGTGTGAGTGCAGCATCTGATCCCTGAATGACAGGCTGACCCACCCACTAGTAACTTGTGACCAGCAACACTGCAAGACTGCAGGGATGAACAAGCTACTTTTCTATACTAGTTAGTTACACTTGTTTCACTTATCACCAGCCATTTAGACTCTAAGCAAATATCCCTTGAAATCAGTATGTGCTGCTTGCCAACCATTGAACCATTCAGAGGATGAAAGAAGGAAGGGTGTCACACTAATTATTCAAACCTCTCTCATGGTGGCAGTCCTCAGCAGCACAATGAAAGACATCATCGCTACACATCACCAACAAACATTCTTTGCATAACAAGAAGGGAGGGAGAATTGAGCATGTTAGAGTGAGAGGGGTGGCCCTGTAACTAACCCAGGCTGTCACTCTTACTGACAGGACTTCTTCCCTGGCCTCCAGCACCACCTCCGGAAGCTCTCGGAAGAGCTCCCCAAAGTTCTCCCGCACCTACTCTCTTCCCAGACATAAATTCAAACAGGGGGAACAGTGTACCCATCAGTAAATACTCCCAGGCAGGCATGAGGAGAGAGCAAGAGCATCACTTCTAGTTTGAGGGTCACTTCTCAGCTTGCTTTAAAAGCACTACCATAAAAAATTGTCTGCCGTTCAAGAATGAAGCAGGCCATTGTGTCCTAAGCTGCCTTGCCTCAGTGTAACAGACAGAAGGTGACCAAGCCATCCACACCATCAAGATAACATGATTGAGCCTCTCTGTGTCTTAACATTACTGACGTCACTGTCTCACTGCATGCAGAGTTGTAAGATTAATGTACTTCTAACTAAACTTGCTGCAATCAGCCTTCTCAGTATGTCTGTCTCCTGCTAGTGTCATTTTCCCTAACAGTAATAATACGTAACATGTTCCTGTGTGGGAACTCAATATTATTTGGTTGAAAAAAATCCACACGTCTTGTTGGTAAACTGGATCAGTGAGTGAGGTGTCTAGGCAGACACTAACCTGCTTCCTTCCTTCCTTCCTTCCCTCACCCAACTCTCTTCCTGGCGTCTGTTGCATTGAAGGACTAACTTGCCGCGGTGGATGGCACAGAGGAGAGGAGGCAGTGTCTCTCCCGCTAACACTAACTAACACTGAATCCCGAATTTTGTTGTTGTTGTTGTTGTTGTTGTTGTGCCCACCAGTTCATCCTGTGGCTGTGTGGATGTACCACACCTAATTAACACTCACTCACTCTGCTTACTGTTGTTGTTCTCTTCAAGTGCATCTGTAATATAAGGTTTTTTTAATTAATTCTGTTACATGTTTGATGTTGTATTTCACAAGGTGATCAAATGCTTCCCTCTGACAAGTACCTACTCAACTTATGTTAACTGCCTACAACTCTAAACATTTACTCCTCAGTGGCATTACCTTGGCAGCCAAATGGAAATAAAGGATTTTATAAAAAAAGCATGGATTTCTTTTCATCAGAAGTCACACCATCTTAGCAACAGTGTAGTCTTGTCCTTAGCACCACCAAGACCTTTGCTGCGATGGGAGGGAGTCACTGGCGGTGCTGCCACCTGTGAGTGAGTGGCGGCGGACAGACCCTGTCCAGTTCTTGGTTCAGAAGTGACCCTCCCATTGAATTATGTACAAAGTCCCTCCTCACCCTCAGTGTAACCAAACACCCTTTGTTGATGATAACACTTAGAACTTGATTGATTTTGTAAAGATTGGCACTTACCAGCTTGCCACCCTGAGAGCCACCCTGCACGTGGGACACCATTTCCCAACATTAAGTGGCCGGCAGAAGGTCACACCTCATCCCTTCCCTTCCCTCCCATCCTATCCCCCACCTTCCCCCTCACCCTCACCCTCACCCTCACACACGCACACACACACACACACACATGTGCACACCTTTCCTCACATAGATGCCTCCCATGCTTTTTTTTTTTATAATTTATCAATGGTTTTCTTTATTATTCTAGATGTGCATGATGTGTGTAGTATGTGTGTAGCCTCCCATGTGTACGATGAGAGTTGGTGTTCTCCCACTAATTCCCTCTTGTGTCCCACAGCAAATGGAGCTCTCGGTCAAGTTTGCATTTCTGGCACCGCTAGCTCGCTCCTCCTGCTTGTTGCCCTCATCCCTAAGCTTTAGTCCGGCCGCCCCACATGCCAAGGGTGTGTAGGACGCCGCCTCACCTTTGTTTTGCTCGCAGAAGCTTGGTATTTTTGTGGTATTTTTGCTGCATTGCCTCCACCAGCACTGCCAGCCAGCCAGCCTGTGCTGCCTCAAGTGTGCTGTGTGCCACAGCCTGTCTCTCGTCACTGATATTGTGTTCTGAAATATCGTATTGTCAGTGCCTCCTGAAATACACAGTAAAACCTTCGTCATTGATGCAAAACTGTACACTCATCCTGACAATGAGCCCAAACTATAAAAGCTTTCTATTGTGTGTGTTAATATTTGAATCAAAAGTTTTGTATTTCTTTTCTTGAGAAGTGAGAGTGTTACCTCATTATGAGACTTGCCTCTTGCTTCCACTTGTCAGGGAAGTGTCAGAGTTATGTCTTAATGAGAAAGGTTTTGCTTCATGTACTGAATGCACAACAACTTGGCAACTAATGCTTACACTTTATACTAAATGCACTTTTCTTTAAGTATTTGATCATTTATTGATTTCAGGTATTCAATAGAAATATATTTTAAATACTTGGGGAGGAAAGATGATTAATTTGATAAGGTTTTGCAAGGTTATTTCAATAAATTTGAGGCTAAATCTGTGAATGTCAGATTTATGTAGGTAATAAAGAAAAATGAGTGCAGTAGAGAGGCTGATGAGCATCTTGACTCTTGTAACTGTAACCTGCATGGTGTACTCTGTGCCTCAGCCACTGGTGGTGCAGTGTTAGTGTGGCCTGCCTCAGGACACACTAACGCTCAACACTCAACATTCACTGTGCTGTGCTGTGCTGTGCTTGCTGCTTGGAAGATTTCAGTTATGTAACTGGAAAAAAAGGGGAGTGGGAAGTTGTCAATTTGTTGCATGTTTTGAAAGCAGAACAAACGTGTAAGCCAATGAGCAGGTGAGAGAGAGAGAGAGAGCACAGCTTAGTGAGTGTTGAAATCTTACCTTGCCCTCAGCTGGGGAAAGCCTTGGCCCAGAGTCTATGTCACCAAGTATAGGGAGGACAATGCTGCTTGAATGCTGCATACAACACTGTACACCACCCACCCACTCTTTTGCCATCACAACAACAGATAAGACATATGCTCCTCTCTCTCTCTCACACACACACACACACACACAGAGCAGAGCACTGAGTCACAAACAGCAAGGCTTATGGAATGTAGAAGGTTGGCATCCTGAGAGAGTGTAGGGTATTTTGAAGCTGCAGTTTGCATTGATCTGCCTCATTGAGTTCAGCATGACTGTTGAACTGAAGCAAAAAACCTGTTGCCTCCAAAAATTCGAGTCTCAGATACCTATTCAGTTTTACAGTAAAACACTTTTATCATTCCTCCTGTGAAAGAATTAGGAAATCAATTATTTTGTCAGCTAATGATTTAAAACTTATATTTTTCACCTCTTCATTTGACATCTTGATATCAGGTCAGAAGTTCTTCTTATCTTCCTGTACCATTACCTTTCGTCTGATATATTAAGTAACTTTTATTTCCATTTCATTCTTGTTTTGTTTTTGTTTGTTTGGTATGAAATATTATTTTGTATACTGTACTCCTTACATTTACTTTCTTTTTCATATTTTGATCTCTTTATTATTGTTTTACTAGACCACCAATACTTACCTACTTCTCCTCTTTTCATAATATCTGTAATGTAGCCTTCACTTTTCATTTCCTGCCTCTCCTCATCTTGTCTCACTTCACCTACTAGTGTTGGCTTCCTTTGCATAATTTCACGCGCAGGACGACACTATTTGGCCTGCGGCGCTGTACAGTACTGTAGACTTGTGTGATGCGGTGGCTGGGAACACGGCAAGTCCACCCCAATGCTACACACTTTGGCAAAACACAATCACCCTTTTACCACAGATGGTCACAATGAAATATGCTCTTTTTGAGTCCAGACATGCTCTCTCTCTCTCTCTCTCTTTCTCTCTCTCTCTCTCTCTCTCTCTCTCTCTCTCTCTCTCTCTCTCTCTCTCTCTCTCTCTCTCTCTCTCTCTCTCTCTCTCTCTCTCTCTCTCTCTCTCTCTGTCCATACAAGGCTGTGGTAAATATTGCATTGCTTGCCAGAGTTGTGTGCTTTTGTGGGCGAGGATTTTCCGTGTGCATATTTTCTTGGTTGGTTGCTGACTGTCTTTTATTTCTTTTCTTCTACAGGCATGTGGATGGGAAAGAGAAACCCAAAAAGAGGAAAGGACTGTTTTAAAAAGCAATGCCGCAGTTTCCACTACCTTAAAACAACACCTTACCCGCCAAACAAAAAAAAGAACAAAAATATATTACTGCTTCAACCACTTCATTCCATACTTCTTCCCTTGCCTTTCCACTCCTTTTAGTTCCTTCACTCTGGTTCCCATTACTCTTCCTCTCCAATCAACCCCATTCCTTATTCCTTCCCCCCCGCCCCCCACATCCCTCTTCTGTTTTCAAAGACCCTCAAAAATGTCTTCTTCAAAGTTCCCTGTGCCTGAGAACATTAGTGTCTTGTTGGAGTGACAGTAGCCCGGCAAGGGATGCAGCGGCAGCAGTGCCAACACCAAACTGTCACGGCACTGTGTGGCACAAGGTGCCGTCCCAGCAGTGCCACACCTGCCTATAATTAAGTTTGCTGTCTGCACCGAGGCCAACTCTCAGTGCCTATGGAATGTGATTGCGTGGTCTTGAAGGAACATTTGGCCTGTATGCCTTGATGCTCCTGTACACACACCTTGTGTTGTGTGCCTGTGAAAAGATGGTTTGCACTTGAAAACTGTGCCAACAAACTTAAAAACAAGGAAAGTTACAAATTTGAAACTCCTAACACACCCTGAGTGGCAGGGCAGGCAGGCAGACAGACAGACAGACAGACAGACAGACAGACACGTCCATGTGGAGGAAGGTCATGATGCCATGGACCGTGTTTCCCAGCACCAAGGACGCCACGCTGAGGGTCGGCCACCTGAGGTGCTGCTGCCACATCAACACTGACTGCCCATAGTGCTGGTCCATTGTGGGCTTGCATGTCAGGCAGGGTACTCACCACTCACTGCCCATTTCAACAGCCATCCTCACCCCTTCCCTGCTACCACCTTGCATCATCATCCCCCCACACTGCCCTTGACATCCCTCAACACCGTCTCATGTGGTTATGTACCTCCATACAATCTCCCCACCACCAACAACAACATTACATAACATGTTAGTAGATCCTATTCAGTTTGTTACAGCCTCCTCTGAAGCAACATGACATCAGTCCCTAATTCCTCGCCTCCCTTCACAGCACCCCAAAGCTCCCCATAAATGTTAGAACTTGATTTTGATTTCCCTTGGCATCCCCACCATCTCCTCTCAGCCTCTCTACTGCCTTTAAGTTTATCTCCTGTGGTGGTTCATTCCAGTGTGCTGGCATGTCCCCTCCCTGCCTCCCACCCTCCCACCCTCACACTCAGGCATCCCACCTAATGCTCCTCTGTGATGCTGGGGGTGGGAGGGGCAGGGGTGCTGTGGTGAGGTGCTGTGGAGGTCTATGCATTCCCTGCCACCTCTCCCCATGCCACAACCCACAAGTAGTAGTTAGTTCATATTCATCTGTGTCTCAGGGGTGGCGGGGGAAGGAGAAGAGTGGTTTACATCTTGGCCTCCCTCCCTCCCTCCCTCCCTCCCTGCCAGGCACACTCAAGTTAAGGATGAGGTACAGGATGTGCCCTGACTCCTCACACCATACCCTTCACCGGTCTGTCTTTGTCTCACACCTCATCAGCACTTGTTAATTTCCACCTTTGCTTTTGCTCAGTGTCCGTCAAGCAGAATGCCAATGTTCATATGGGCCGCCATCCATGTGCAGGCTTTGAAGACAGGCCGAGTGGCTGCCTGACACTGGTGGTTTACTTGAAGCCAGTATGTGTAACGACTTGCCATGTATGATGTGTCTGTTGACCTACATAGCTGTATTTTTTAACTCATCACAGACCCACTTGACTTCCCATACATAACTGCTTCTTGTCCACGCTTAAGTTGTCTGCCAGGATTGCGTTTTGTGTTGGTTGGTTTAATTGATAACCCTCTAAGACATCGATTGGACTGCAACGTAACAACAACAACGCTTCCTCGTTCCTGCCGGAGTGGTCTGCCGTGGGGTGGTGGGCTGGCCAGGGACCAGTGAGGGGCCAGGATAGGGGCACCACGAAGGCTGGGCTGTGTTGGACCACTAGACTAAATACCATGGGGGAAAACTCTTTCATTTGTAAGACATAGAATAGCTGCCCTTGCCTTTCTGTGCCCCCACTGACCCTCCCTGGGGCCAGGTCAGCACGGGTCAGGGGTCACATCCTTACATGGTGTAAATAGTGTACTTACAACTGTAGGAGGTTAAAGTCTGTGTAAACAAAGGGTATTATTAGACTATGTTTTTTTTTATCATTATTATTTTCATTATTTTTCTTAAGTTCTGCCTTTAATTTTCTATGGTATTAATAGTTTCCTTTTTTTATCTTATGGTTATCATAATTATGATAATTAACATTTTCTTCATCCTTTCAACTAGTCGTTATTTCTACATCAATTTTTTTACTCCCTATTGTATTCAGTTCACTGTTTGGCCCACTGCCACTGAACTGTAAATAAGTGTATACATTTATATTGTTCAAACACCCAGCCTCTCCAAGGCCTGTTTGTAGCCTCTTCTTATTTATCTCTCAATAAAGTGTGTGCTCTGCCTGCCTGTTTGCTTACGAGTCTGTCACAGGGAAAGGATGTGCAGGGAATGTGTATACTGCTACTGGAGAGCAAAGGAAGGAAGGCGTCAGATGATCACAAGAACAAATAAAGGATAAATGAGTCATGTACAATATTAAACTGCCCACTCCCTGAACAGCCTTGACAGTCAAAGTTTACATGACAGTCTGACTCGCATATTCTTTTCTTGAAAGTAAAGATGTATCAAACTTTCTACTCTAATACAGGAAGAGGGAAGAAAAGCCATAAAGGGATCTATTTTCCATAACGAATCCACAGTAAACGACAGAACAGCTTGTGTCATTTATAAAAGGAAAGAACACATGGTTGCATACATTAAGCTCCAAAAACTTCAAATCTAAGTCTTACAGATTATTTCACCTCAATAACAATGGTGAAACATGATCATTTAACCCTTTGACTGTCATTTCATGTATCCTTTCTTACTCAGACATTTTTACCACGAGTTTTAGGTGTGATTAGATGATTTTGTTGACATTAAGAAGGGTCTGTGGAGGTCAGAGATTAATAACCAGATTCTGTACCATTTTAATGCCCACAAGAGTTTAGGAAGCTGTATAATAATGATAAGAATGAATATTAAAACGCATCCCAGTAGTGAAGGACAGCCGTAAAAGACAGGTAATGTGCCAAATACAAGAAAGCAAGGAAGTTTTGAGAGTGGATATATGCAGGGAAATTAATAAGAACTGGGATAGAATTAATTGAGGTTCATGATGATACTCTGAGGTTACCATGAAAGAGAAAGAGACGAATGCAGTTTTTTCATTAGCTTTTCTTGTGAAGGGACTTCCTGATAAGAGAGAGAGAGAGTGTGTGTGTGTTATCTATGCATAACTATTCAATGAGCAGTCAACATTCCCACACTGCAGTTATTGGCCGCTGCTCATAAACATTGCGAATACCACCATCACCACCACTGCCCTAATATATCAACCAAACTTTCTAACCAGGAATGTTTCTACGCAGACCCGAGTTAGATTAGAAAATGTTTACCGCACACCACCACCCTCTCGCGCACGCTCACTCCTCCAGTTCAGCCTTGTATAACACCAAACCTTGCATAAACACCTCATAATAGAAGATAAAGGGGAAGGGAAATGTAAAAAGTTGACAGTGAAGAGACAAAATTGCTTAAATATCACTCATAGATATATCAAGTTGCTTAAATAATATAACTCATAGATAGATAAATCGTTAAGCTGTACACAGAAGTAGCAGTGGTGTGTTTTTCTTTCTTTTTTCAATAACTACAGAGATTTTATGTGTATAGGTGATGTGTAGGTGATATTTAGAGTGATATGGGTATAGGTGGGCAGGTAAACAAGAAGAAGAAGACCTGTGAAGTGTGAACTAATAGATATATGTGGCGACTGGTGGTGGTGGTAACTGAGAGGTGGGTTCAGGCAGTGTGGTTGAGACCGCTGTCGAGGGAGGAGGTGTGCACAGCCGCTCCCTGACTATCTCTTGACTCCACAAGTTCAAAGTTCCATTTCCCTCACCTGAACCCCGTGTACCTTTGAACATTTACTAGTGTGTGCCGAGGAGAAGTGAAACCGGCCCAGAAATACAAGAATAACTGGTGAGGTATATAGTTGTAAATGTTATATACTTAGTGGGAAAAAATAAAAAGGAGAAACATGGAGATATCACATTAGGCATTATATATTTGTTCATTAGTGTCCTGCAAGGAGGAAATTAATCGATCGCGGGGATGTTTGGGTTGCAAATGTGTGTTTCGTAATTAAAGCAAGTCGTCTGCCAGTGTTAGAGCAGCCGGCAAGTAGAGAGGAGTGGGAAGCATAACAACGGTTTTCTATTGCTCAGCCACAGGACAAACTACTGATAATTGCCGATACTGCTTGTTAAAGGCTTAACGAGTGAACTGGATGGTTTGGGGGGGGCGGGGGTGTTAACTACCGAGGGGGCTAATTGTGTTGTTTATTTCCTCTAATTACACCGACCACTTTGTCATAACTTGCCTATTGTATGGGTTGGTGATTAGATTAAGGTATTTGATTAGATGATACACCTTACCTCATCTAATTACCATGATGACCTCGTTTCCTTTTTTTGTGGGGTTGTAGTTAAGTGAGGTGTGTGTGTGTAACTATATATCATAACTAGTAAATGAGCTAATTTCCTTTTGCTGATGACTTGTTGCTTGCCGGCTTATTCTGTGGCCTGTTCTGTCATTATATTGTTTAGTGACAGTGTGATATATACTAATAAGGCAGACTCGATTATTCTGTACCTGATATGCATATTTATTTACCATTCTATTTATTTTTTTTTTTATTTTTTTATTTATTCAGTGTTACATCTCCATTCCATTAGAGACTGCTCCACTTCTTCCCTCTTTCTCCTGTTTGTTCCTCATATAGAGACCGAGATGACACGAGCAACAGGTCAAGTTTCAAGGGGTCTCCAGTCAGGTCACAGAGATAAGGATCTTAACTATATCCTACTGAACTCTGTGACTTGACCATCTTGATCCTCCGGAATACAATGAGGAATATTATTAGTATGACGATAGCGTATCAGTTTTAAGAGTTTACATGGTTTAACTAGAATAATTGTGTTTGTGATTCAATCAAATATAACTTCCACAATGTCTTTATCAAAGGAAAGTGAGGACAAGAAAAAAAATATCTTAATAAATTTCCCGCGATCTGCTTTCATAACACGAGAATGAAAGAAAACGAAAGGAGTAACTTAGGAAAAAACTGGCGGTGGATTGATCGAAAGTGCAACAACAACAACAACAACAACAACAACAACCAGTGTGGAAGTGTTGTGTAGGTAGGGAGTCATTTGACCTGCAGTCAGTGAGGTGAAAGAAAAAAATAATAAGTTATACATTTATTCTATGCAATTTGTTTAGTTCCGTACCTAACTCTAGATATGTACCAATGATGATGTACTAATGTTTCCTTACCAACAGGATTCCGCCAAGGCAGACAAGGTTGCAAGAGAAAACTGCCACGATTTAGGAAAAAAAGAAAACGAAAAAGTGATACAAGATAATAAAACTGGAGTAAAACATTGCTACTTATCATCCCCGAACCACAATAGCAGTAAGTGTCCATTGAAAGTGAAAAACGAGGGAGGAAAGTTGTGGGGAGGGAGAGAAAAGAAGAAAAGGTGGAGGTAGCGTGGTGTGCGGGCGCGCAGGAGCACCATGTACAAGGTCCCCCGTGGGCCCAGCAGGATCATCCGAACCAGACGAGGTGCGCACCATTTTCCCTCATTTGTACCCTTAACCCGCCTGTTTCCTGGAGCATAGTGGCATAGGGTGGGGCGTGGCGGTGTGCTGTACTGAGGGGAGTCTGATATTTCCCGCAGATTTGAGTCAAAAGTTGGAAAATTTGGATCTGAATCGAGAGGTGACGAGGAGAACGGAGGACGCCGCCACTGCTGCTGCTATGAGGTGAGGAAAACAAAGTAGTTCCCCACATACACCCACACCTTCCCTTCCCTTCCCTTCCCTTCCGCCACCCTCACCACTCATCACGCACACTTTGTCCACCCAACCATGCCATGTTTTGCCATTCCTAACCCACTGTGAGCTGGGATCGAGGCGCTGCTGTCCTCAAAAAATGTTAAGTCTTGTTGTCTATACGTATATGGCAACAAAACTCTCTCTCTCTCTCTCTCTCTCTCTCTCTCTCTCTCTCTCTCTCTCTCATTGTTCCTCATCATATCCAGTGTTTGCATTACCCCCTCCCCCCACCGTGTACTTTGAGGTTGAGAATAATGTGTTTGAAAAGATGTCTTGTGTAAGCTTACATACACACACACACACACTTCAACTCATTTTTTTCTTCTTATAATATGCATGAATGTACTGTTCTTCACCCTAACATGTTTATTTAGTTGCTTGCTTACTTACTGACTTGATTGTATTGAGTTCAGCGTTTCTTTTCACTATCCTGCTGCGTTAAGTTTGGTTTGGTGTGGTTTTAATGGGTATAGAGTCTCCCCAACACTTAGGAGGCATATAAAAGAGAGAGAGGAAAAAAAAACTTGTGTATGTTTAGTTGTATATCATGTCCCTTCCCTTCTATTGCCTGATTTTCCAAGTGTAGGAATAGATATGTGTGGCGATAACATTGCTAGCTGGTATCCATTATTTATTTATTTTTGTAATGCAGTGGTGGGTTCCATTATCTCATTATCATTGGCTACTCCTAATACATTACCAGTTTTCTAAGGCTTTGGGTGGGTTGTGTTGGTGAAGGCTGCAGGGCAAGGCATGGGTGATGTGGGGATGGGGTTTTGTTGGCCTTTTATTAGTGGGTTCTAGTGGAGAGCCACACCTCACCCCCGCAAACCACATTAAAGGCTCCTGTCACCTGTCACTGTATTGGCTTGGTAATGGTAATGGGTTTAATATGTGTTACCTGGTAGTGTCTGTGGCTCTAATGGTTATCTATATTGGAAGGTTTGGGAAATCTTTCTATACTTAATGGCTGGTAGATATTGTTTATTGAATTATTACACTTGATTTTTCTGCGCTTAATTTAGCTCAGGAATTTGCATTTCTAATCTGAACTGGTTCTGAAGCAAGAGGGCAACATGCAGTAGGTGTTAATGATAGCAAGGGACATGACAAACACTTGCATCAGCACCTGTGACGTAGATCATGGAGGGATCACTGTGCCAGCCAGCCAGCCATCACATGTGTGTCCAATAATTCTGCCACTCCTGCTGCTCTCAGCTGCTGAGTGGCTAAGTTACTCCAGCCATCGTGGCTACTCTCGTTTCTCTCACATTGTTCAATGATATAGTTTTTTTTATCTTTGAGCATGAGGCTAATCTTTTTATTTGTGCTAGATTTTATTTTCAAGATAATGAATTAAGTTATTATTCTGTATAGTCTTGAAAATAAGCGAGTGTTGAACGATATGGCTGTTGTTTTGATATCATCAGATTGGAATATACAAACCAGACAGCAAGGTGGAGCATTAATCACTGGCCATTTTAATCCCTTCAGTACTGGAACACATTTTTACAAGTTTTGGGCGGGATTGAACTATTTTAATGACGTTAGGAAGGATCTGTGGAGGTCAGTTGATTGATGGCCACAATCTTTACTGTTTTGATCCCTACATGAGTTGTTGAAGCTGTATAAAATCACCAAATAATAAGCAGAATAGATATGAAGATGTGTCCCAGTACTGAAAGGGTTAATATCAGATTGCAATATACATACAGGCCAGTCAGTCAGCAAGCACAAGCATTATTTACTGATAAGTGTTTGTGTTGTGCTCATGCTTTCCCAGTCAGTGATCTGTATTACCAAGTGTTGTGAAGCATGTAGGCTGTGACCAAGAGGTGACATGGTGGCAGTGGCCTTGACTCAGCCAGGAAAGGATCAGACTAGTATTTGACTCAATCCAGCCTTGTGTGTTAGTCAGGCAAGTCTTGATCCACCCGAGTGAAGCAACTTTAGATGAAAAATGCTAAAACTTTGAGTAGTTTTGATAAATGTTATTGGGTTGCATCCTAACTGGTAGACTCTGGAATTCCTTGCCTGCTTCTGTATTTCTGTCTTCCTATGACATTATGTAACTTCATTTTATGGCAGAGGTTTCAGGACATTATCCCGCCCACTTGCCTCACCACACCTGGGACTTAAACCCGGGCCCTTTCATTTGTGAGCTGAGCGTGCTAACTTGATGTGTGTGTGTGTGTGTGTGTGTGTTTCAGGTTGTTAGTTGTTGCATGTGTTACCAGGACTAGCATTGTGGCGGCCTGGCTGGCTGGGACGAGTGGTGATGTGAAGGTGTGAAGCAGTCAGGACATGGTGATGGTATGGCTGGATTAAATGGAGACTCAACTTGTGCTTCACCACACAAAGGTGTCCAGTCAATTTTTGTAATCCTTCCAGTCTCTCTGTTTAAGATTGGAAACTTAGTTTTTTTCATTTATTTATTTTTTTCTCATGCCAGAAGGGAATCTGACCAAGGGGGAAGTAAAAAGCTGGTTAAAAAGAAGCCCACTGAAGTGCCAATCCTTAAAAAGTTGTATACTAGATTCAAAGTTTTTATATTGTGAAGTTAGGTGCATGTAGTGTGGTGTGAAGGATTTTTGTTGCTGTAGCATCATCCTTCTTACACATACACACACACACACACACACAGCATAGCATAATGGTTAGTACGTTCAGCTCACAACCGAGCATGGCGAGGCAAATAAGCAAGCCTCTTAATGTGTATCTAGCCCCAGTTCACCCACACAGCAGCAGCAAGTAGGTACAGGGTGTAACTGGAGGGGTTGTGGCCTCGCTGTCCCGGTGTGTGGTGAGTGTGTGATGTGGTCTCAGCCCTACACACCCGAACATCAGTCAGTGTGAGCCCTGAGCTCGTCCCGCAGGGAATAGGCAGGCTGGGTGACCAGCAGGCAACCGCGACAGTGAATTACACACACACATACACCAAAATATAAATAAAGGAGGTGTAAGGTTTAGGGATGAACAGAGTGGTGATAGCAGTTTTGAGGACCATGAGAGGTATTGGTGGTGGTGGTGGTGGTGGTGGTGGTGGTGGATGTGAGCAGTGGTGGATTGACATGCTTGCCACCACCGTGTGCCTTCTCACTGTGCATGTAAAATTTAGGCTCATATTCTCAAACACTTCTGTGCTTCACCTCCACTATTTCAGATGGCTTTATTTCAGTTTACATGAGGTTTTGCAAGGGGTTTTATAGCTCTATTGGCAGAGGTTCTATACTATTAACTAGAGAAACAGTATAAAAAACCCGCTAGTCATCTCTGTGGTCTTGTATGATAGTTGTGGTGAGTGAGAGCAAAGCGTTTCTGAATACGGACGTTGAACTTGATACATTTTTCACTGTCCTGGGTTGCCAATGAAACTCGTTGCGGGGAACAAGATGGTGGTGAATAGCAATGATGGTTAGGTGGTGGTGGTGGTGGTGGTGGTGTCATGATGAAGGGACTCACAGATGGTGTAATGGGCAGACTGGTCTTTTCTTATATATTCTTTGTTTATTATATAAGAGGAGGTAACTAGCCAGGGACAACAAAAACGATGAGATGAAAAACTTAGGTTCCAGTCCCCAAACAAGGCTGACTGACAGATTTAGGCCCCAAATGTCTTGAAACCTTCCTCTTCAATGAATTCATGTCATAGGAAGATGGAAATACAGAAGCAGGCAGGGAGTTGTAGAGCATTTGCATTTACCTCATGCTGTGTCAGTCTTTAGTGAGGGTGAATGGTGCTCTATCCTCCTCCCACACTGGATTTTGCATTCATTTGTAAGAAAAATCATCATGAAAGAACCATTACAGATTTATCATTCTTCTCTGTAAAAATGTAGTGAATAGACAGACTTAGTTATATCCCATGCTGGAGAGGGAGGGAGAGCCACCATAAATTTACCACTTGATGGTCTCATGAGAAAAAGTATAAAAAAAGCAAGTTAAAAAATATATTCCTTGCTTAAGAAGAACCATGAATAGACAACCACATATGTGACACTCACTGCTATAGAAAATAACCATACTCATGAAAAGACGAAAGCATCTTAACTACCACCAATACACATCAACACCACAAGCCCCCACCTCCCCATTCCCCATTCCCCAGACAAAGTAAGGCAGTGTGTGGTGTGGTGTGGTGTGGTATTGGTTCACCCTTGAAGCCCGGCCACCACTCCTGTAATGGCCACACTGGTAATGGGGAGGAATGACAAATATGGGAAGGAAGTAACCATGTGAATTGAGAGGCAGGTGATGAATACAGATACACACTCACCCATGTGGAGTTTTTGTGTGGGTGTTGTGCTGTCATCTTCCTCGTGTCTGCTGCTTCTGCCTCGTGCGTTCTGTTTTGTTGGTCATTGCTGTGTCTCTGTTCTTGTTGCTGTTCTTGCCGTTTTGTCAGTGTTTTTCTCTCTTGTTTATTCTTTTCTTCTCTATCTGTTTTCTTGTTTCTGCCTTGTTTGCTATTTTATGGTTATTATTGCTGCATGTCTGTTGTTGCTGTTCCTGGCTGCTCTTGCTTCTTTGCTTCTGGTTCTGCCTCGTATTCCTCTTATTTCTGGCTGTTCTTGTTGCTGCATTTACTTGTTTTTGCCTTGTGTTTTCTCTCCTTGCAGTTGTTTGTGCATTAATTGTAGTTTTATCTTTTGTAGATTGTTTAATGTTTTTTTTACTTCAATAACTGTGTTCTGTTGTTGGTCGCTTGTTTTGTTGTGTGTGAGGAAAGGATGAAGCAATTATAACATTCTACACACAAGTGGATTTGAAGCTCAACTTGCATGTGTATTGAGTCAAGTCTTTCCTGTCACCACTAAAACCTTGTTGTGGCTTTGACTCCCACCATCAATAACTGCATCTCAGTCAGGTCTTTATTACATTGTGAGAGGACGGAAAACTGGAAATTGGGCATGCTTTTTTCTCTGTCTTTTCTTTTCCCAGTGTTTGAAGAAGTGAAGTGTATTTTAGTGTAAAGGTCTTGTTCTATTTGCATGTTACTGTAAGTCTCTTGGTGATCTTGGAAAACTGGAAACTTGGATACTTTTTCATTTATCTTTTCTTTTCTAGTGTTTGAAGAAGTGAAGTGTACATGTTTCAGTGTAAAGCTCTTGTTATTACCGTATTGCAAAATGTACACCTACTACGTACTCTACATGGTGATTTTGTGGGTCCAGAGTGTAGTGGGAAGGTTGTTGTTGTGCAGTACAGTAGTAACCCTCCATTTATCCTGCCCTTCATCCTTACTAAACAAAAACATTCCCAGAGTCTTGCTGCTCCTTGTCAAGTGTCTGGTTTGTTGTCCACACCTTGTAACCATAAGGCAAGTTGAAGGCCATGAGAGGAATGTTCATTGTTACCTTATTCTTACTTTTCAAAGTTGAAGCAATTATTTGAATATGTATTCCTTCTTGGTAAATTGCATGGTGTTTACAGTAAATTGTTGAACACTTGTGGCTTCATGACATAAATTGCATGGTGAAGAAGGGAAGGTTGCTTTCTTAACTTGGATGGTAGCAACACAAAAAGTTGATTTCATTTTTGTGGAATGAGTGAACGTCAAGAAAATTGGCTCTAGTGTGGTCAGAAGCTTGCCGGCCATCTAAGTGTGGCATTAAGAATTAAGGACGTTGTTGTTGTTGTTGGTGGTGGTGGTGGTGGTGGTGGTGTTCAGCAGTGGGAGAGGGACACTGGTGGTGGTGTTCAGTGGTAGGAGAGGGACACTGGTGGTGGTGTTCAGTGGTGGGAGAGGGACACTGGTGGTGGGGTGGTGGTGTTCAGCGGTGGGAGAGGGACACTGGTGGTGGTGGGGTGGTGGTGGTGGTGGTGGTGCTCAGTGTTGGGACAAGGACACTCTTGGTGATATTCAGCAGTGGGAGAGGGACACTGTTAGTGGGGTGGTGGTGGTGGTGGTGGTGTTCAGGGTTGGGAAATTGTCTCAAGGTTATAGGTATGTACATAAGAGTAAACACTGCAGCTCCTGATTAGAAGAGCTGATGTAGAATACCAGTGTGGAGAATGTAAGATAAGGAAAGATGTAAGAAGTCGTCCTTGCCACACATGGTCTATGTCCCTATGGCCTATACCAAACATACATACTACATCTCTACCTATCATCTGTTGTTGTAAATATGTATATCGAGTCCTTCAAAAGTCTCTAATGGCTGACTGACTGACTGACTGACTGACTGACAGACACTAACAGCATCATTACTCACACCATTCCATTCATCCTCCTCCTCTGTTTTTGTATCATCTACATTCATGCCATTAATGAATTCTTTAACCCAACTTTACTTTACCTTGCCTTGCCTCACCTTACCTTATCTTGCCTTGCCTTGCCTTGCCTTACCTTACCTTACCTTACCTTACCTTACCTTACCTTACTTTACCTTCTGTACTCTACTGCAGTGTTGTACAAATCACCTTGAAAGTGAAAGAGTGTAGTGGTGTGTTAGGCAAGGTGTGTGTGGTGTGTGGTGTGTGTGTGTATATGTGTTGGTGGAAAGGAGGACAGCACGGGGGGGGGGTGCGTGATGGCTCTTAAGATAAAGCTGATTAGGTTCTGTTTGGCACTAACTCACTCCACGAGATAGACATTACATTAAACATGTGTTCTCTGGGAGGGAGAGCTACGTTTTGTCAGCATTATACACCTGTCTTAGTGCACAGGTGTAGGGGACTGGTTCCTTGTGTGCTTAGTGCTTACCTGTGCTGTCTAATTGTGTGTTATTGTTATTATTATGATGCTCAGCACTCACTTCTATTTTTTTATTCATTTTTTATAATTTTAGTTCGTTGGTCACAATGATTTAACTTTCCCATCAGTTTTCTTCTTTCATTATTTTTGTGTATGTCTGCCATAACTTTTTTTTTTCATTGCTCATCTCATTCACCACTCTATTTTTTTTTTTTTTTTGTTATCTTTTTATTCCTATTGCGTGTTTTCTTATACTTATTCTTATCTATCAGCTTTACACTATTCCATCTTTATTCTTCTGCCATCTGTATTTCATTCTCTATTCCACTTCTGTATTCACTTAGCTTTGTCTCTCTTATTTGATCTATTTTCTTCCATTCCCTTCTCATCAACAACTATTCTGCCTTTGATCTAATTCTCTCTCTCTCTCTCTCTCTCTCTCTCTCTCTCTCTCTCTCTCTCTCTCTCTCTCTCTCTCTCTCTCTCTCTCTCTCTCTCTCTCTCATTCATCCATCCATCGTCCCTTCAATTCTCTTCTCTTACATTCTTTCTCTCCCGTCATTCTGTTTCAACCATTATTCCCTTTCTTTATCACCATCACCATTACCATTACCTCCTGTTGTTCCTCTGTGATAGTGACCCTCCTCCTCCTCCTCCTCCTCCTCCTCCTCCTCCTCCTCCTCCTCCTAATTAACCATTCTGTCCCACTCCTCCTTGGACACGCCGCTACCATATCTATTGTCCTGGGTCACCGTCCTTTCCAGAGAGAGAGAGAGAGAGAGAGAGAGAGAGAGGGGGGGGCGTTAGGATGTGTGCATAAATCCTTGTGTGTGTGTGTGTGTGTATTTGATCACAATCGCTTATCTCTCTCTCTCTCTCTCTCTCTCTCTCTCTCTCTCTCTCTCTCTCTCTCTCTCTCTCTCTCTCTCTCTCTCTCTCTCTCTCTCTCTCTCTCTGTTCATGGCCTTTCTTTACGTGAATCCACCTCCCTTCCCTTCAGTTCTCCTCCTCCTTTGCCCTCCAGATGTCATAAAGATAAGAAATATAGGTGAGGATAACAAGAGAGAGAGAGAGGGGGGGGGGGGAGGATTGACAATGCTGCTCCGTGAGTTAATTACTAGGTAGACATTCATTGGTTCACAAGCAGAGTGAGTGGTGAGTGTGACTGACTGGAATAGGCTGGACACAGATGTAGTGAGCGCAGAGTCAATAAGTAGCTTTACTAAAACAGTTAGACAGATGAGAGTATAATTATATGGATAGAAATGATGATAGGTGGTGGGTTGGATAAGTACTATGCAGTAAAGGGGCTGCCTCGTATATGTAGGTTTTCTTATGTTCCTGTGTTCCTATGTGTTCTTGTGTGTTCCTGTGTTCTTGTGTTCTTGTGTGTTCCTGTGTTCTTGTGTTCCTATGTGTGCTTGTGTTCCTATGTGTTCTTGTGTTCTGTGTTTCAGTTCCCCGCGGCCAGTGTTCCAGCCAGTGGGCGGGGGAGGGAAGGGAGGGCGGCCCAGCAACGGTCGCTCGCCACCCCATGACACCATCTCCCCACAGCACGAGGAGCTCATTCGCTTCTTCAATGACTGTAAGTGTTCCTTCCCCACCACCACCACCACCACCACCACCACGACGAGGAGGAGGAGGAGGAACATTGTTTTTCTGTACTGATTCTCTCTCTCTCTCTCTCTCTCTCTCTCTCTCTCTCTCTCTCTCTCTCTCTCTCTCTCTCTCTCTCTCTCTCTCTTTGCCTTCTTTTCTTTCGAACATATTATTATCAACCAACACTGTTTTTATCTATTATTATCAAAACCTTGTTTACTGTGGTAACTTTTTTTTTTTTCTATACTCATCGTTTTATTTTCCTTTTTTTATGGGGCATTATAAGTGTGTGTGTGTGTGTGTGTGTGTGTGTGTGTGTGTGTGTGTGTGTGTGGCGCGCTTGCGTGCGTGCGTGGTTATTCACCCCGTACTAGGTTTAACGACCTTGTAATTATAACACCATGGTTATCTTTACATCAACATCACCCCACCACCCACCACCCACCACCCACCACCCTTGCCTTCACTCATCGTAGCAGCAAACACACACTATTGCATATCCTGTAGTTCTTTACTCCTGGTTATCCTTAACACCTTCAGTACTGCGACGCCTTTTCATATTTATTCTGCTTATTATTTATCGATTTTATACAGCTTCAGAAACTCGTGAGGGGATCAGAATAGTACATACTCTGGCCATTAATTAATCTTCTGACCTCCATAGCTATATACACCCTTCATAATGTCAATAAAATCGTCAAATCACACCCCAAACTTGTGGTAAAAACGCGTCCCTCTACTGAAGGGGTTAGGGCGTGATGAGATAGGCACGCACTTGACCTAGGGTTGGGGGAGAGCTGGACGTCGGGGGTGAGTGAGTGAGGGTGGAGTGCCGCAGGGGATAGGCCGGGACAGGACAGGTTTTTGTTCATCCGCGACCAGTTATAAGATACGGACGAGGCTTACAGTTTGTGAGTGAGGGTCAGACTGAGCTGGGAGAAGAATGACGGGGTCCGTAGTGAACAGATAGATCGTAGAGTGAGAGAAAGGACTTTATAAGGGTGAGAGTAGGGAGTAAGGACGAAAAACAGGAAAATAAAGACCAGATAATAGATCGTAATGTGAAAGGACTTTATAATAATGGAAGCAGTAAAAAGTCAAATTGCATTAAAAACTCTTGGTAAAAATGTGTCCCAGTATTGAAGGGGATTAATAAGACATAAAGCATTGGTGATGGGGGGGGGGGGCG
>CM035180.1:1114158-1119158 GCA_020233015.1 Callinectes sapidus
CTGCCCGCTTTTGTTGAATCTTGGAGTAGAAATAGCGATTAACTGCCTCGTGCATCCAGGGCTGGTAGTAGTACTGGGCCCGCCGCTCCTCCTCAGGATTTCAGGTCCCGGTTCTGGCAAAAATGACAGAGAACCATAGAATCAGTGACTTACAAGCTAATGAACACAAGTAACATCCCTTATTCATTCTTAATTGTACCTTTCCTTGTCACTCCACTCATCCACCTCAGCATTCTCATTTCTGGCACTTCCATTTTCTTTTCACTATTATTTTTCATTGGCAGACTAGACCACACATCATCTATTCTATGAACTTTCTCTCTTAACTTTATTGGAATTCTTTTTTTTCACAGAAGACTCCTGATGTAACACGCCAGTTTTTCCATCCATCTGTATTCTCCCATACTCATTTCATGGTAAGAGAACAGTTGCCAATACAAGTATTGTTCCAAGAACATCAGAACATTTTGTCTTTCTGGAGAGAGTTGTGAGCCTTCTACACTTAACATAAAAAGAAATAACATTGATCAAGCATCAAGACCTGCACATGATGTAGGTTAAACTAATGTGGCCGATGGAAATGAAGAGGTCAAAGTTATTGCAAGGAACAAACTGGTAAGATATGTCAGAAGTCCTGTGTTACAAAAGAATTCCAATAAAGCTAAAAGGGAAAGTTCATAGAACAGTGGTGACACCACCTATGATGTGTGGGCTAGACTCATGACTGCCAATGAAGGAAAATGAGGAAATGAAAATAGCAGAAATGAGAATGCTGAAGTGAATGAGCAAAGTGACAAGGAAGGATAGAATTAAGAATGACGTTATAAGCGGTACAGTTAGTGTTTAAGAAAGTGCAGAAAGTTTCATGGAGAGGACCGTACTAGCCATTACATCATTGAAGACTGTTCATTCACATTGATGTCATTTACATTGATGTCTTCTCTAAATACATAAAAATTAACTTTTCAACTCCCATGAGCAGACAGCCTGGCAGCCTTGACCCACCTGTGAGATAAGCCACTTCTGGATGAACTGTTGTGGGTCTTTGGCAAAGGAGAGGTAGAATTCTCTGTTGGTTTTAAGAGAGTTGATTGTCTCCACAGTCTCATGGATCTTTGTATCCAGTGTTTGAATGTCCTGCTGGGAGTTGGTGCTCAGCAGGAAGTTGTTCATTTGTGTCTGAAAGGATCAGGTACTTCACAAAGAGGAGGAAATCGGTCTACAGTCTCAAGTACACCTCTTCCACTAATGTTACTGAATACATTTTGAAAATCAAAGTGCACCACAGAAAGACAGTGAAGGTGAATATTTTTATCTTGCTTCAAAGAATAACAAGTTACCATATCCAACAACTAAACAGTAATGCACCTAATATTACTTTCTATCTTATTTACAGCATCATATTCATATACTTTCCTAAATAAAATAAAATATAAAGATGTTCTAGCTCTACATGATTACTTCCTTCCCTTATAACTTACAAAATCCTATTGAACAAGAGAACATGATCCCCTAACATTGTCAACTCCTTAAAATATATAGTTTGTTTTCCTTTCATTGTTTCCTGCCTTCCTTCCACCTCACTCACCTTCAGATTGTCATCCACCTCCACATCAATGTCATAGCAGGAGGTCTTCTTTTGGTCCACTCCCTCCACAGAGATGGTGTGGTTGATAATGATGGGGTCAGGAGGGAATAGCAGCTGGTTCAGGCGCCCAGGGATTTCGGCAAACTTCATCCTTGGGACACCAAAGATCTGTGGGAGTGAACATTGTCCTCAGTGTTGAAAACTGTTTTTATAATTAAAAATATTTTTCACTTACCTGTTAGTCTTACTTAGCCACAAAATCTGTGCCTTGTCTCTTTCTTCAGATTTTCTAGGAGACTGGTAGCCATGGCAAAGGGGGGAGGGGGGGAAGGAGGACTCATGTCAGGCACAGATTTGGGGTAATAAACTGCATGAGAAAGAGAGACAAGACATGGATTTTGTGCCTAGGTAAGACCAACAGGTTTATGTGAAATAAGTATTAAATGAGTGCCATCTACAATGTAGCATGATATCTCAGTGTACCATTAAAGCTAGTTGAATAAAGAAACTATCATTATGCATAAACTCCACTCTCAAGATGAATACTAAGACGACACAATAAAAAATTATACCAAAAAAATTGACAATGAAAGATACAAGAAATTCTTCCTGTCAAGGAAAGCATTGACTGTTGAAGCTGAGTGAGCAAGGTAGTAAAACCCAGTTTGGAGTGGGCTGGGGTTAGTACAGCAAAGAGAGTGAATCCCAGTAATGAAAGGATTAATGGCATTTCCACTCATTTCATTTCATTGGGAAAATTTATTTGATTTATGAGCAAATTGAGATAAGAGCTCCGTCCCAGAACAAATCTAACCCGTAACTCAAAGTACCACAGTACTACTCACCCTGTAGAGATGCAATCAAGTAAGTAAGAACACATACAGACACACACACCTGCTCCAGATATTTGTCACAGTTGATGTATTCTCTCTCATGACTGTCCTGCAACTTGTGAGTCTTGATGTACTGCCACAGGGCAGTGATGATGACGGGTCTGGTCTGTGTGTGTACCCCAAGCAGGCGTGCCAAGCGAGGGTCCAGCTTGAACTGGTGAGGCTGGTAGTCAAGGAGCAGCAGGATGGTGCATCTCACATTCTTGTCTCCTGGTCTCTTTACCTGTAATTGTAAGGCAGTGTTACACTAGGCATAGTAACAGTGTTAAGGTGTGTGGTCGGCATGTTTACTTTCCCAAAGGAGAGATGGCCTATTTTTACGAGGAAAATGTCACAATATGGTCAGCAGCGAGAAATAGCATAATAGCACGTGGAAGATAGTTTCATAATTACTCATATTTCTAGTTTTTACAAGGGGAATATATGGAAGCATGTAATGGAAAAGGAAGAACAATTATATTCATAGTTGCAGTGTTTGAACAACAATTTTTTTGTTCCTGCAGGCAGAATAACTCCTATAAAAGTCTCACTGCGAGACATTTTCCACGACACTGTATCTGTGAATTTTTCTTACCGTAAATAGAATCGAGAGGAGTAATTACCAAACACCATAGCTGTGAACTGACCAGATA
Organism: Callinectes sapidus; assembly: GCA_020233015.1. Lineage (NCBI taxonomy): Eukaryota > Metazoa > Arthropoda > Malacostraca > Decapoda > Portunidae > Callinectes > Callinectes sapidus. The sequence continues at coordinate 1,117,272 of CM035180.1, forward strand.
TTATGAAGTACTGTATAAGGAGGACCTACTGTACTATTGATATAACAGAAATTGTCCTTCATAGACTGTGGCATAACTACTTGAAACACAAAAAACACTGCCTCCAAACAAGGTAAATCATGCAGTGTGTGAGTACAACCACCAACCAGGCCAGTGTCTCCAGGTCCTTGATGCTACTAGGTGAACATAGACAAACAGGCAGACAGACAGACAGACAGACAGACAGAGATAGTACATACCTGGAAGCCGTCTGTTTCCTGAGTGGTAGCGGTGCGGTGCCACTCCACCAGGTGGTTATCAGGTCCATAAAGCTCTTTATCTAACTCAATGACCAGTGACTTGAAGAATGAAGAGAATTTGCGCTTCAACTTGCTAGGATCATTCTGGGAAGGCCGGGGCTGGATTTAGTCGAACACAATACCAAAAAAGACAAGGAGAGGGTTGGGGTCAGGGCTGGAAGAGGAGAGGACACTAGTACAGTAGGATCCCATTTACCTGAACCCACAATATCCAAAAACCATGAGTAACTGAATTTCCAGGACTGCACTTCATACACTAAAATAACAAATACAGACAAAATTCAGGCTGTCAAATGTTGTACACATAGCACGGCAGGAGGCCAGGCTTTGGCTTCTCCCTGCATTACACATTACAGTGGATGACCAACATTTCTAACACTTAAAAAACCAAACAGGCCACTTCTTGTGATTCTATGAGGAATAACATGCCACAAGTCTTTTCCTTTCTTCACTTTTGTTTTGTCATTGGTTTATTTTTCCCAACACATTAAGGCACATTCACCATCACTATTTCACCAAGCTTTATCAAAATCTATACATGTTTTTAAGGCATTTTTACAGTTCTAGAGGCAGACTGACAACATTTCTAAATAATTAACTTGAAAAACCTGCCAGTTATCTTTGTGACCATGGAAAATAATCATGGTGAGAGCAAAGCATTTCTGAACATTGCCACTTCGCAAACTGTTACCAATCTGCATGACATCACAACCCATTCTTTGCATTTCATCTTGAATTTCTTGGCCAAGTAATAGTGTCTCTGATTTGCTTTGCCTCCTGATCCCCACACATGACTTTCTGGATGTTCTTTATGTTGAGATGCAGCTCACAGCATCCCAATTTGAGAGCCAACACATAAACATTTTCAGCACAAAAAAAATCAACCATTTTTATGTACTTGGCCAGTCAGAATAAAAAAAAACTTATTCACATTGTTAGTTGTTCTTGAGATATGAAACCTCAATTCTTGAGAGTAGTTCCAAATAATCTGAGTTGGTCACCATACCCACCATGGCATCTGATAAAGAGGGATTCTACTGTAGTGTCAGTGTGGACGAGTGTAGAAAAAACTGACAGTGCCTTAGTACAGAGGAGAGGAAAGATGAGCAGATAGAGGTAATGTTGAGTTGAAAATAGGGGTGTAAAGGAATATAGAGAAAGAATTACGCAAGGATCTGAAATTGCGTAAAACCTCAGCAGATTATCCCAACAGAAACTACTATGTGCCTTCCTGTGTTGTATTATACAAGTGTGAACTGTACAAAGATCCCTGAATATACTCAGTCAATACCTGCATATCAGAATCCTTTCATATAACCCACTCACAAGCCAGACAAGTCATCCTGTACTACCAACACCATACCACACACTCAACAGTCCCCTGCAATGCACTCATAACCCAGGCAGGTCACCCTCCACTCAGCGACCCTGGCCACCAACCATACACCCAGCCTACCTTATGGTCCTCCAGCAGCCGCCCTTCCACTCTCAGCTCCCAAGAGGCCACTGAGGCATCATCCCCCTCACCACCCTCAGCACGGGCCGGGTAGAATGTGTTGGAGATGAAGATGCGCAGCTTCTTCTTCAC
>CM035180.1:1124158-1125459 GCA_020233015.1 Callinectes sapidus
GGTGATAGAGTACTTACTATTATACTACAACATGTCTGTCATGTTTTTAATGTGGGGGGAATAGTTTTTTTTAAGGCTATAGTAATTAAATTAATATTCCAGTGCCTGCAGCACTTTTTTTTAAGGCTATAGTAATTAAATTAATATTCCAGTGCCTGCAGCACTTTTTTTTAAGGCTATAGTAATTAAATGAATATTCCAGTGCCTGCAGCATTTTTTTTAAGGCTATAGTAATTAAATGAATATTCCAGTGCCTGCAGCATTTTTTTTTTAAGGCTATAGTAATTAAATGAATATTCCAGTGCCTGCAGCACTTTTTTTTTAAGGCTATAGTAATTAAATGAATATTCCAGTGCCTGCAGCACTTTTTTTTTTAAGGCTATAGTAATTAAATGAATATTCCAGTGCCTGCAGCATTTTTTTTAAGGCTATAGTAATTAAATGAATATTCCAGTGCCTGCAGCATCAAAGTCCACAATGACCAATCATGTTGGAAGGAAGACATACAAGTTAGTGTGTGTGTGTGTGTGTGTTCACATGTTGGTGAGAGGGAGGGAGTGAGTGAGTGAGCGAGTGAGTGTGCGGCGTGCACAGCTGTGTCTAATGATGACGCTGTTTCACGTCACGTTACACCTTCCAATAAAAACACAACGTTAGGTTAGGGGGGTGAGATGGAACAAAAGGAAGAGGTCCTATTTTGTACTTTTACCGCGAAATACAAAGTTAGCCACTACTTATTATAGACATTTGCCAATAAATGTGTAATGTTGCAGTTCAACAGACGGCCCGCGGGTTCACGCCACTGAAGGGCCGCACCCCCCCCCCCCCCACCCAACTGACACCCTCAGGGAATCAGGGCCAACTAAGCCCCACTCCTCACTCCTGTATGCTTCCCCCCACCTAAGACTCCCCATTCCCCACAGGCCACAACAGACCCCCCCCATGGCTGGAGGGGTATTGCTACATACACATCACGAATACTGACTTCAACTATCAATTCACCGCTGTGTCCCACCCAGCAGCAGCAGCAGCAGGCCACAACAACACCACCACCACCGCCACCACCACCACCAGCATGCCGCCTCACTCAGCCTCTGTACTAACCACTCACTCACCGGGTAGCTCTGCTGGGGGTACCTCAGAGGCGTGCCCTGTGCCCCCTGAGGTGCTCCATACCTCTGGGGGGCCACGGGCGGCGCCCCTGGAGGTGGTGGAGTGCCGGGGTAAGGAGGACGCGCCGCCATCTTGCCGCCACACACAAACACTGCAGCAGCCCGCCAGTGTTGCCACCACCACCACCA
>CM035180.1:1152222-1219625 GCA_020233015.1 Callinectes sapidus
CAGAGCAATGAAAGCAAATAAAGAACTGAAAGACAAGGAGGGGAGAGACAGAGAGTAAAATAAGATGCTGCCAGGCAAAGATAAACAACATAAATCAGGAAGGAAAACAAAAAGAACACACAGAGAGAGAGAGAGAGAGAGAGAGAGAGAGAGAGAGAGAGAGAGAGAGAGAGAGAGAGAGAGAGAGAGAGAGAGAGTTATGACCACCACCAGGCAATTACAGGAGTCAGCTGAGTGAGTGAGTGAGAGAGAGAGAGAGTGTGAGCAGCATAGAGAGTCCTTGTCTTTCACTTCCTTCTAATCTTACACTAGTCTTTGTAATTTAAGGCACAGATGTTGTAACACTGCCCACCAAAAAAGCCACTACATCTGTGACACACTCACAAGTATTCAGAAACACTTTGCTCTCTCACCACCACATTTTTTTAGGCCACAGAGACAACTGGCCGGGTTCACAAGGCAGTTTCTCATTTCAGTACACTAGAAATCTTACCAATCTACCACCAGAACCAGGAAAATACTCTCAAAACATGACAATCTTCAACCAGAGCCTTTGGAAAGCAGTGATGGTGAGACAGAGAAGTGTTCCTGAATACTGATTCCTGACACACCCCATCTACTTATGTGTGAAGGTGATGTGATGACACCAGAGTACAGAGGTAAAGGTTCTTAAGCCCATATTCAAAAACTTGTTGTGTTTCTCACCATAATTATTTTTTCAAAGGCCACAGAACTGATACACAAAAGAAGCCAAGAACAGCACCCCAAGACAGAACCAGAGAAGACCACCACAAAAGCAGGAAGTACCAAATAAACCACTAATAGAAAAACAGAACAAAAGGAACACAAGAGAGGCAGCAAACAGCAAAAAATAAAAAGAAACCAAGAACAGCACCCCAAGACAGAACCAGAGAAGACCACCACAAAAGCAGGAAGTACCAAATAAACCACTAATAGGAAAAACAGAACAAAAGGAACACAAGGGGGGGCAGCAAACTTACCGGCACGAGCACTAGCGTACGTCCCTGCAAAGAAAAGACAGGATGGCGGTGTGAGTCAACAGCGAAGGACAGGAGCCTCGGAAAACCACCTCTGGGCCCCGGCTAACTCTATGGTGCAGTGCCTTGTGCGGTGGTGTTGCGGTGTTGTTCCTTGGTGCTCCTGTGGTGGTGTGCTGTGGTGTGGTGTGGTGTGGTGTGGGGCTAGGAGGTGTAGATGAAATGGTGTTTTAGTTTGGTGTTGCAGTGTGGATTTAATGATGTTTTAGTGTGGTATGTGGTGTCTGCAGTGTTAGTAAGTGTGGGTGGTTAGGTGTGGATGATAGGGTGTTGCAGTGTGGTGTGTGGTGTAGTGGAGTAGTGGTGTGGTGGTGGTGTATTGGTGTAGCGGTGTACTGGTTTCCTAAGTTGGTTTCTTAAGAGTCGGGATGAAGCTGTCCTTTCATGTTGTTACACAGTCAATGGGTGTCATCGTTCTGGGGATGAATTCATTGTTTCTTAGTGTTGAGATGAACCGGTGATCTAATGATGTGAATATGATGATTCTAAGGTTATTATAGGTGTGAGTGTGAGTATGTGTGCGTGTGAGTGTGTGTGTGCGTGTCCATGCTTCAGTGTAGTTGCATGCATGTGTCTTTTTTTCTTCCAATGCAGCTGTTATCAGGAAGGCACCAAGGAACAACAACATGTTTAGCATTCAGCACAATGTTTACTTGTTGAGAACATGAGCAAAATAAAACAACCAAATAAAAGAGGCTTGCACAATATTAAAATAAACAAACACATATCTAGTTACCTCTGCATAAGCTCACAAATATAATTAATGCTAAAACACGTGAGGGTTAGAAATAAACAGACAAATGCAAAACCTAAATGCATTCATTCAAACACCAGCCTTACGTGTCAACCCCAGCAGTCCTCAGCGCTGCAAGGTTCTGCCGGGTCACAATGCTCCATGACCTGACCATGCAGGGACGCAACACCCTGCCCTGGATGCTGCACTGGGCACGCCGGGCACCAGGCAGCACAAGACAGTATTGGAAGCCATTATATCATTTAATTGTGCTTTGAAAAATGCTTAAACTGTTTGTACAGCAACGGAAATATTCACTTGTAATGTTCCTCTCCGTTTTGTTGTTTAGTGAAAACTGCTTGGCAAATCCGGGCAAAGCAAGACCTTCACGTCATTGCATCAGTGTGTGGGGAGGAGGTGGTGGGTGTGCACGTGTGTGTGTGTTAATAATCAATCAATAATCAGGCATCAGAAGAGTTAAAGCATTCCTTGCATTATTTACCTTGCTAGTTAGTTAGTTAGTTAGTTCACGTCGTCCGCCACACCCGTGTCACACTGCCCCTCAGAGCAACAAGGCTAAGAGTATGCTATGATGCCATCAACTTACTTTCACAATTATCTTCTTCCATTTCCAGCGCATTGGAAAAAAAGGAAAAGTAAAATAAAACAACATATATAAGTTTCAGTAAATAAAACTTCCTCTTATAGACAGACAGAATAATAACAAACCTAACTCATAATTCAACAACATGTCAAATTCATCCATGCAGACCACAAGGGATGGAGAGCAGTACTAGTGAAGGTAGGTAGGTAGTAGTAGTAGTAAAGGTACAGGCTATCAGGCTATCTTGTTTAGTAAAGGGTCTTTCTGGTTATTATTTCAAAGACTTCTTATAAATAATTCAATACACAATTCAATAAAGTTTATAAATGACCCAACGTCAGTGCAATTACTTGTGAGATACAGTAGGGGAGGTGCAGTAATGGTGTGGGGAGGTTACTCTGCTGGTCATGGTAAGGTAAGGTAAGGTAAGGTAAAGTAAGCTGTGAGACTATTTAGCAGCACAGTGTGGCTGGTTGACCTGACATGAGGTGCCTGCCGCAGCACTGACAGCACCACTGGCTGGCCGTACCTTTAGCCTGGCAATAAATGGATTTGAACCTCCACTCAATACTGACACTGACAGGCTGGTGATGGTGATGGTGATGGTGATGGTGATGGTGTTCTTCAGAGGTTAGTCAGGCTAGTCTGTTGCGTTAACAGTCCTGCTCAGGGATTACTGATGCCAGGAACTTTATTTCCTTGAAAATATATCATTTGTGGTCACATTCCATCCAATTCAGTAGAAATCAAATGTGCCCCACACAGAAACAAGACCAACCAGTGTGCCGCTGTGCACTCAAACCTTATTTTACTGTGACCAGACAAATATTACCTAACTGCCGCAGTGTTGCTGCCACTCCAGACAAGTATTGACTGCCACAGTGTGACCGCCACTCACACGTGGTGCTGTCCGGGGCGCGGCAAACCCTCACCTCCACACTCCACACGGGAAAGGTTTGCAGGTGACACAGCCGCTGCCGCTGCTACATTATTACAAAGAAGTGAGAAGGTTGGTTATGCCAAACAGAGAGCGCTGAGTGTTACACCACCGTGTGACTTCCTGGATTGACTAACAGACGGACTGAACCCATCGCTGCACCACAGTGAGTGTTGCTGTGATGCCATGACTCCCCCTTATGATGTGGCTGCCACAATCTTAACTAATAAAAATACAAAAGCTGTATCAAGTTGGTCTGGGATTGCACTAAGTTGAGTTCCACTGTGACACGGTCAGCTGCCTTGCAAACCTGTCTATCTAAGGAGGAAACCCACGCTGCTCCCTCCACACCTCCCCCCCTGCCCCTCACAGCGCCAGTGTGGGGTGGATCACATGTGGATTGCAGCCTCACCTCCTTTGTGTTGCTTGGCTGGGGAAACAAAGAAATGCCACACACCCTCACCCACACTGGAGTCCACCGCGTCGCATTCCACAGCCAGCCTCCCCTGGGCCGCCCCTGTGAGCCTGCCGGGCCCCAGGGGAGGCCTAGGGTGGCCAGCCTCCTTTATTACACCTGGCCGCCGCCACACCTCACCTGCCGCACCTTCACTACAACACCTCACCTAACAACACACACGCCCATCACATCACGCCCAGGAAATGAGTGCAATGAGGGACAAATCAGACAGCAAACCCAATCCAGGACAGAGCAGGACGAGTAATAAGATAAGGCTGACCCCTCCCCTCCCTCCCGCCACCCTCGCCTTTCTACTTTAAAATCCTCCCTTCTCACTCATCTCCACAGCTTACCCATGCCTTTCTCCCACACCTTCCACATCTCCTGCACTCCACTCCTCACAAACACTGGAAGGAAAGTGCTCAATTACCTGGTTTGCTCATTTTCTGGTGTTTTTGGGGTGTTTTGGCCGCCAACGATCGAACGCTCCACTTGTTTGTTGACACTGAGTAAATGAGGCGCTGGCTGCGTCAAACTTTAAAACTAACCCCTTATTTCATCCTTCTCTGGCTCATTTATTGTGTTATTTTTGGGGTATTTATGGTCTTGTATTAATTCATGTGTTTTTTGTATATTGGGATTGTGTTTCGTTGAGTTTTTTTGTGTGGTGTCTTATTTGGCGCCGTCTCTCTCTCTCTCTCTCTCTCTCTCTCTCTCTCTCTCTCAGGTGGTTGAAAAAAAAAGGTGTTCGTTCTACTTTCCCTGATTACATTGTTATTATATTATCATCGATCGTGTTTTAGGATTAGGATTAGATAATATTGAGGCATATAATTATAACATTAGGACTGTTTGTTATCGTTTATTTGTTTCAAGTGGAGAGATAATGCGATTTTCTTTCCATTTTCTTTCATGTAATACATGAAGCTGGGATAATCATATTACTTTTTTCCCCTCAACTACCTACATACTATGTAGTTGATGGGAAAAAAGTAATATGATTATCCCAGTATGTTTATCTTTACCCAATGATAGCAACCATGAAGAAAAATCTTTGATAGATTGTTAGAATTTCAGCATAGGTAGGAAACCTTCATAAGAAACAGATGTACGTACATAGTACCTATCTATTAGTGTGGATGCAGATGATAAGGAACCTCCCACTATCTGAAGAAAAAGTACAAAAACACTACTTTATAATAAAATGTCTTCTCTTTATTAGAATAGTTTTGTATTAGTTTTACAGTGGTACAAAAGTGATAAAAAGACACAGGTATTATGTACCATATTTCATAAAGCACCATTAGAGCAGCAACAGTGTAACAGACACCTACAGCTGCCGCCACATATGTACTGTCACCAGTTATACAGGAAAGAGGGACACAGGGATGATGTACTACAGTTATCAATGGACTATTGTGTTGTGAATACAGTAATGTGTTACTGTACAAGGACTTCAATTAATACAAATGACTACAACTTACCACAACTTGCATTCATAATAGTTCTCTCTTTTAGAAACATTATTTATGAAAATATATTTAAGGGCTGTATGTCTCATGAACTTTTCATTAAATCTTTCTTCCTCACAAAGAAAAACAGTGACAAAGTTCATATTGTCTTTTTAAATTACAAACAAATACTGAAGAGAGTGATGGTTTGAAATACAAGAATGGTTTCCTCCCTTAGTGCAGGGTTGGGTGGGGTGTGCCAGTGGCACACTGAAGGTGTTAAAATCAGTATTATGGACACACACACCGTCTGTCAATCATCAAACACATCCTGGCACAGATATTGCACACACATCACTGAGTAGCATTGCATCTTGCTGTGGTACAAAAATGTAAATATAGAAATTATCAACACTGGTATTGCACTTAATTCATGTACATATGGAGTGAAGATTGTGAGATATATGTCTTTTTTTGTAATTAGTAAAAAAATACTACAGCTGACAAGTATTGCACATAATTCGCCTGCTGTGAATTACTGCTGACTATGAAATATAACATGGCTATGATGAACACTCTCTCTCTCTCTCTCACACACACACACACACACACACACACACACACACACTGTTCTACAGTGCAATAACCAATAGATATCACAGACACAGAATACATACATACACCATAATGCTTTTGGAATTGATGAAAAGGAACCATATTATGTTAATTAAACTCATTCAACCAAAACATTACTAAGTGACTTGACTCTTTCACTACTAAAAAATCTTTCCATAATTACTACAACAGCTTAGGAAAAACTAACATATACTACAAAAATCTAAACAATAATGTAGCCTTTAAAAGATAAAATGTACTTCTACTCTCTCTTTCTTTTTGTGGCCATACAAACATTTCTTACAGTGCTTTTCCACTTCAAAATGAGTGTGTGATTCCTGGTCCCAATGTACCAGTAGCTACACCATGAATGCCATCACTTTGGAATGCCATAAAATATACACAAATCTTAACCATTTACAAGGCAAAAATTGAGCTGCACAACACTCATGTGTACTAACTAACTTTACATCATGACATATCACTTGGAAATATTTATATATCTTACAAAATGATAATTGCAACATATAATTCATAAAAAGTTGTACATATAGGCACTTATTAGGTTCTATCTCTCTCTCTCTCTCATCACATCACATCACCAGGAAATTCTCTTATTTGGTAGAGCTTCACACTGGCAAGTCTGTGGTGGGATGCTGCAGGGCCACTCACCTCTCTACCACTCCAACCCTGCACTCTTTGCCCCCCTTCACACACTGGCAGGCTTCAGCTGGTGGCCCTCAGGTGCTGCTGAAGGCTTGGCACTGTTCATCAGGGAGCTCCGGGCGTAAGTGGCAAACATGAGGAACCTGAAAGCAATAGCAAGATTAACCCTTTCTGTACTGGGACGTTTCTATACTTATTTTGCTTATCATTTGGTGATCTGCAGCTTCAGAAACTCATGTGAGGATTAAAATAGTACAATGATTCAGTTGTAAATCCATCTTTAGAAGGAATGAGTTACAGACAGATGGAATGGCAATATAGACACACATATAAACAGTACATATCATTGCATCACCTTACGTTTTCCTACCACTCACTACAAATCTGTCTAGAACATCCATTACTATGATACCACCACCACCACCACCACCACCAACACTTACGCCATGGAGACAAAGAGGAAGGAGAGGAGGATGAGGAAGCCAAACGTCTCCCTTCGAGGCAGAATGATGAGCAGGACAGAGCGCAGGAGGTCCAGACTCTGGTTGAGGGAGGACTGCACCCCATTGATGGCCCCCCGCTGGCCCTCCTCCACCCCCTCCTGCAGGATCTGGGTCACCGTTAGGTCAGCCAGCCACAGTCCTGCAAGTTTGGGATAATTTAGATTAGTATTTAGTGTAGTTAAAGATGTTGACAATGACCACACCAGTTTACTACTTATCTTCTTTCTCTATCATCACCACAACCACTATCACCTCTACTACTACTACTACTGCTACTACCAATACTACTACAACTAGGTACTATATCAACACAAACAAACCAGTCACTCACCAAAACGAGACGTGATTACTCCAGCCATGAAGAGAATGACGAACGTGAAATCCTGCTCCTCCTCTTCCTTTGCCAGCTGACCACCGACAGACTCCACCTGCCCCGTGTGCTGCTCCTCTAACGTTGAATTGAAGTCCACCACCAGACTACGGGAATCATTGAGCACTGAGGAGGCATTGAAGGCGTACTGTGGTGTGAGTGGAGAGGCAGACGCGGCAGATGAGGCTGTGGTGTTGAGCGTACGTGTCTCTCTGACGCCATATATGATTGCAGAGGCGTCAAATGGGCTTCCCGGGGCAAAGACAGACGCCACGCACAATGTCAGGCACAGAGTCTCGCAGCAGAACCCCACCACGCCCGTCTTTACCAGCCCAACCTGCCAACACATTATTAAAAAGCCTCTTGTCTATCAATTACTATCACCTCTCCTCCATTCTACTCAGGACACACACACACACACACACAGAGAGAGAGAGAGAGAGAGAGAGAGTACCTTCTTAATAATGAGACATGCTAAGAAAAGAAAAGATGGAAGGTTTGTACACTATGTATATCATTTGAAGCACTGATGGAGAAGAAAGCATCCAGAAAGCACTGACCTTCTTCCTCAGCAAAGGGAAGGCAAGGGAGCCAAAGATTCCAAAGAGAGAAGCCACGGCCGTCAGCAGACCCAGCACAGTCTCTGACACTCCAGAGTCATACACAAAGGCTGTGTGTGGGTGTGTGTGTGTGTGTGTGTGTGTGTGTGTGTGTGTGTGTGTGTGTGTGTGTGTGTGTGTGTGTGTGTGTGTGTGTGTGTGTGTGTGAAGACAGACATAGGTATATATAAGTGAGTGACATAATACAAGCTCATATTTTACAGTGATGCAGGCAATGTATCCAATCAGTTGTATACAAATGAGTGTCATCCTTGCAGGGCATTCCTCCTCACAAAGATCAAAGTGCCAAACACAAGACAAAGATGATGATGATGATGATGATGATAACAATCTATACTGACCAACACAGTACATAATATATATAGAGTCATTACATTATGAACAGCCCTATAACAATGAGTATTGAAGAAGAGGCAGCGACATGCATACACCACATTCACAAGATTCCCTCACTCCTCACCCTCTGCAGTTAAATGGGAAGGGGAAAGATCCAAGCTTCACTCAATGCATTCACAGACACACACACATACATATACACATACATATTTATGGAATACATGACTGTGTATGTGAAGTTCTCAAGACAAATGAGCTGATGTCTGTACAAGGTCATGCCAACATTCTCAAGTCTTGCTGCCTCAAACACTATGCAATGCAGCCTTTTTTGAGTCGTACATGAGGCTGCAAGTAGCATCTCCATCTCCTCACTCCACCACATCCCGGAGCTAAGTTAGTTTGTTTGTTTGTAGTGTGTCAGCATCAGGACAAACAAATCACAACAGGACTAGAGTTGAACATCCTTGTGGCAGAAGCACACTATAAACGCAATAGTCACACTCTCAGGTCACAGTCCACACGTCAATGGTGGGAGCCGTGAGTGTCCGAGTGAATGCTTCCACTGCAACACATGTACTAATAATATGTTACTGGCCAGAGAGTGGATGTGACTTGAGTGTGACCATCCCTACTGTACACTGTACACCACTGCCCCCCCTCAGGATCAACCCCAAAAACACTAACATGACACCTGGAAATCACACAATCAAGTGAGACTGGTACGGTAAATTGTATCATAGAAGAGAGGCATTCATTAACAGTGCATCCCTTCTTCCACACACACACACACACACACACACACACAATCATGTACGTACCTCTTGAGTAGTTATCAAAGGCAAGGACAGTCATGAAGAGAAGTGCCAGCCCAAGGCCAGCATTCCTGACAGGGTGGTGCATATAGGCTCTCCAGGCACTCCAGGCCACTGCAAGGCGCTCCAGGGTCCGACTCATGCCCTGCCTCTCCCTCCGCCTCTGACGCTCCAACCCAACGTCAGGTAACTCTTGGCTGCTTTTGTCTCCTTCAGTCCCTGTGCTCACCTCTCCTTCTCCTTCTCCTCTCCTTCCCTCAGTGCTTACCTGTGTGGGTGAAAGGTAAAGTATCAGTGTATGTCTGTGTGTGTGTGTGTGTGTGTGTGTGTGTGTGTGTGTCTGTGTGTGTGTGTGTGTGTGTGTGTGAAGAAAGGCACATTTTCCATTACAATCTCTCTTTGGACAGCCTGCCAGCCAGCCAGCACACAAGTAGCAACAATCAACACACTGGCACATTCCACACACCTCTCCCTTGGACTTCTGCAGGTGTGGGTTGGAGTAGAAGAGGTGGTGGAGGAGGCCGTACTCCACCAGGAGGGAGCCCACATTCCAGGCAGCAATGACAATGCCGCCCACCATCAGACCAAAGGAGGTCATCACGGCACCCACAATGACTGGCGCCAGCACCTCAGTGCTCAGGTCCACTGTTCTCAGCACACTGTTCATTCCTGAGGGAGAAACACACACCACCACCGTCACAACAATTGCCATTCATTTCATTGAGAAGGAAGGGAAAGGCAGCATCAACTGTTCCTATCACCACAAACAAGTGGGACAAATTCCCTCACATTAAAGAACATTTGTAGAGACTCACCTGCCAGCCGAGTCTTGTCCCGGCCACAGATGACGAGGATCCAGTCCTTCTCGATGGCTAGCTTGGAGCCCAGAGTGCCAATCTGTGCCACACACGCCGTCAGGATCACCCCGGCCTGTGGCGGTTGAAAAACACACACACACCATCATGTTCTGCATCATACAGCCCCATCAGCTGTTCTGCTCTGCCATAATGTCATCTCAGAACAATAAAACCATCTTAGAGAAATCTATCATTTCAATATTACCCAAGATTCTTCATACCTATTACATGGTAAGAGTACCAGGTATATAGAGGCTCACCTCAGCCAGCACCAGCGCCCATCCCTCCCATGCTGTGAAGAGGTGTGGAGCGGAGGTGATGAGCACCAGCAGCGCAGCACACAAGCACACCATCAGGTTCTGCACACTCAGACTCAGCTGGGCCGCTCTGAGCCGCGACGTGCGATCCACCCAGCGGCCGACAGGAGCCCCCAGAACAATGACTGTGAGTGCCAGTGCTGCTCCGTACACAGCGGCAAGACGCAGCGACCCTGGGGTCACCTGCAACAATGAAAAGACCAGTACTTGTTTCAATACTTCAATAGTTAAACATGGTGTGCTGTTTTCACATATTTCTGTGAACATAAGAAGAGGATATTCATATATAAATGATACATTTCATGAAGCTATTTTGTTGATAGCTCTGTAATAGTTTCTGTTGTAAAACCAAGTCATTTGTGGTCAATGAATATCTATTTATGTAAAATTTATGAAGACAGAATAAAAGACAAATTCTAAAGATAAAGAGAATCCAAAGAATGAGGCAGCAAAGGAAGCGCATCACACCTCAAGCAGAAAGATTCCTCCGGCAAACATCCACATCCGGTCACCCCACGAGGAGAGGAAGTGTGAAGCATACACCTGCAGCCGCTCATTGAAACACCGGCAGCACCACCACCGGGCCTCCTCCTCCTGCTCATCCTCCCCCTCTGCTGTGGGTGGAGGTGTAGTGTAGGTGATGGGTATGCACTGTGCAACAACATCTTGCCAAATTTAAGCTTGTCAACTCCCCCTTGGCCCACCCACCAATGCACTGACAAATACATATGAAAGCCGGACAAACTGTTAGCCCTGGGAAGGCTTTGGCAGGCTGGAGACACTCCCTTTACCAGATCAGAGAGCACCGCCGCCTCAGACGTCAGGATGGTAATCACTGCCCAAGGTCACTTTAATTGTGGTCTTTGTAGTCTAGTCCCAGTCACTACATTAACACATACAGGAAAATTCAAGTCTTTTCTTTGCTATACCAGGCAATTGAAGCTGTGACTTTCTGCAGATTCCCGGCCAGCACTCACCTTTTCCTGTGGCCCTCACACCATCCCCAGCATCCTCAGAAACGGCCAAGTCATCTTTCTTTCCTGTGTCCAAACCACCACTTCCCTCCCCCTCCTGTGGACCACCAGCACTGGGGGGGCATGGTGCCACCGCTGCCACCTTGCTCCTGGCGGCATCACCAGTCATGTCCTTGGCTCCTGAGGGCACACCCTCCCTGGGGCACTCCACCCTGGCCTCATCTGATGTATTGGTCATCCCTCACCACATCAGCAAAGTCTATGACACCTGAAATTTCAAAGGAAAAATTACTGTTTCTCTAAATATTTTGCTATTGTCAAGTATCAGCAGTAACTCACTTATACTTTCATTGTCTAGAGTTTCTCATGCTCCCCACACCTCCTTCCCTTCCCTTCACATCACATTACATCAGCAGCCTTATCCAATACAGCAACGGTAAGTGGTGGTAGATTATATAAATGATTAGAGGCGAGTTACACGCAACTAAAGTGCACTGTGTTCCCCCTCCCCTTCCTCCCTTCACATGGCCAATACCCTTATCCCACTGAGGCCTTACTTTATGAGACGCACTGCCGTTATCTTACATCCCGTCAACTCTTCCTTCCATAGTTCTGTTCTCTCTCTCTCTCTCTCTCTCTCTCTCTCTCTCTCTCTCTCTCTCTCTCTCTCTCTCTCTCTCTCTCTCGTTACTCTATCTATGGCAGTGATGTGGTCCTAAAATTCTGAACACAAATATTTCCTTGATGATCACGTGTCACAACCTTCTTACTCACCCAAGCGAGCACCCCACAGCCGGGCAGCCTCTGTTCCACCGCCTCACAGCACTGGTTGAGGCTGTCACTCTCAGGGGACACAATTACTGGCCACTGAAGGTCATCTCCAGTGCCTCGCACAGGGCCGCGGCAGGCACTGTCGACTGTTTACCGTGTTCGATTCCCTCACCTCCGGCTCCAGTCTAATGCATGATAAATTTTTACCTTGGATCTTGTTGATGATTAATATGGATGTTTCAGTCACCACAAAACCGCTGTATTATGTAAATAGCCAGTGAATTTCATGTCGCAATACAACCGGTGAGAGAAGAGAAAGTTCTCTTTGATTAACTCTTGACTTGGATGGTCACGCTCAGCTTTCATAATCAGCTGGCAGATTATTCCTGGGCGTATCACACGTATATAGATAGATAAAGGAGATTCAATGGCAGATGTTGGCATGACGTTACAAAAGTGAAGCTGACAGTCATTTAGTGCAGCACAGAGAGGCCTCTTTTTTTCACTTGTCCTAAACGACTTCAGACTGGAGAAAATTATGTTTTATTTCTACATAAAACAAATAATTACTTGTAACATTACTAAGACCCACATAAGAAATAAATTAATGAAATAAGGCAAGGAGAGTGTAATTTTATCACCACGTAAAGACAGGCAGGCAGGCAGCAGTAACAACAGCGGGCATTTTTGACCAAATATATAAGGGAGACTGGAATAGATAAAATGAAGTTGGATAGTGGGTTGAGCTTGTTGGTTTCTGGTAGGGAAGATGGGATGCATTATCAGGGAGTTGGACTGTTACTGGGACGAAGTGCTGGTAATGCATTGACAGAATGGGAACCTATACACGAGCGGTTACTTTATGCAAGATTTAAGTCTAATCACTGTAGCATCAGTATGTTTGTTTGCTATGCACCTACAAATGGTGCGCCCGATGATAAAAAAAATGAGTTTTATGGTAAACTGCAAGATGTAGTAAGCAGAGTCATTAGGCAAGACATTTTGTTGTGTGTCGGTGATTTCAATGCGGTACTGGGAAGTTCTAATGAAGGGTTTGAGGTGTGTATGGGTAAAATGGGTGCTGGAAAAGAAATGAGTGATAATGGAGTGAGATTTGGAATTTTTTGTCTGGCAAACGATTTGATCATTGGGGGTACACTATATCAGCATCGTAGCATACATAAAACAACATGGGTGTCGCCGTGTGGGAAATACAAAAATCAAATTGATCATGTCGCTGTCAGTAGGAGACATCGAAGTTTTTTGCTAGATGTTTGTGTGAGAAGAGGTGGTGATATTGGAAGCGATCATCAGCTAGTGGTAGCAAAATTAAAACCCAAACTGAAAGCTCAGAAGAGAGAGGAGGCTCAACCAAATACGTACGATATTGATCTACTTAGAAACGATGGTGAGGAGAGGGATGATTTTAGGTTGGAGTGTAGGAATAGGTTTCTGGCCTTGGAAGTGCGAGATGAAGAGCGGAATGTTGATGAGATGTGGAGAGATGTGAAAACGGTTTTGAAAGAATCGGCAGATTGCACAATCAGGAGAAGGTGTAGGGCAAGGCGAAAGAAATGGATGTCTGTTGAAACTTGGGATACGATTAAAAAGAGGAGAGAGGCGAAACTTAGGAGTGAAGCTGGCCGAGTTGATGATCGTGAGGTTGAGTTAGCAAGGGCAGAATTCTGGAGTCTGCACTCTGAGGTTAGAAGATTGGCCAAAAGAGATAAAAGAAGACAGATAAATGAGAAGGTGGCGGAGACTGAAGTTTTACTTAATAAAAACGATGGACAAAGTCAGAGGATAGCCTACAAGGCAATTAAAGAGTTGAATGGGTGTTATAATAAGCGTAAAGAAATTCCAGTTAAAGACCGAAATGGAAATTTACTCACTAAGTGCCACAGGAGTTGATTGATTGACATATAAACCACCACAAATATTACTCTCAAGTCTAAACAACCAATAAAAACATATATAATAATTTATCACAACAAAATATTAGCAAATTTACAGCAAAACACTGCAAACAAAAAACAAAATTAAATGTTGACAAAATAGTTGGAGCTGACTCAGTGATAACCCGGCGGTGGCTGATGGCGGACGAGGAATACTGAGCAGTGAGACAAATAACAGCCTTTTTTTTTATGTAGTTGGTGAGTGGAGACCCTTGTAACACCTGATCACAAACTCACACCCTCATTAACACCACCCACAGGCAAACTTAGCTCAGGGAGATGGGTAAATATGGCGGAATGTAAGGGACTGGTGGTTCCTTGTTAAAGACCTACATTTTGATATTTCCTTTCCATGTGTTCAGTTTTTCCCAACATGCTTTGCTTCTTGGCTTTCCTGTAGTGCGTGGTGGTGGGAGTGGGGTGTGGGGGGGTGGGGTGGCTGTGGGGAAGAGGGATTGGGGGGGAAGGTGAGATAGAAAGAGAGAGAGAGCGAGAGTAGTGTTTGGTAATTTATTTATTTTTAAAAATTTAGTTATTCATTCTCATTATTTTGTAGTATTCTTTGTTGTTTTTCTTTGTTTTTCGTAGAGTATTTTTAATCCATTTATTTATCTATATTTTTATATTTTTATTATTATTTTTTTACTATTCCAATTTGTTTATATTTGTGGTGTTTGAAATAACCTTACCTAACCTAACGTAGTGGGAGGGGGGCAAGGAGGGACGGAGGGAGGCTGCAATCACCACCCCTCTCCTCCTCCTCCTCCCCCTCCTCCTCCATCAACCCCACATTCCTTCCCTGACCTACAAATCCATAATGCATTGCTGGAACTCCTGGTAAAAATGTGTTCCAGTACTGCAGTGGATTGAACCTAACCCATCTCACTGTTCACTGCTGCTGCCCCTAACATTACCATTGCCATGTACATCAGTTCTCAGTAGAAGTTGTCCAGGTTAGCTTAGTCTGTGGCTAGGATGGGTTATTATTTTCCTGCTTTTATTTAATTTACTTTGTTTTCTGATATGTTTTTTATTATTATTTTATTTATGATGATAATTGTTAGTGTAAGAGAAAAATAAGAAGAATAAAAGGATAGGAAGAAATAACAGAGAGGGAATAATGAGGAAAAAGAGCAGGTTAGTGTGTGTGTGTGTGTGTGCGCAATAATAATGATAAGAATTGAAAGTAAGAGATGAAATAAGAAGTAGATAAGAAAAAAGCAGAACAGGATAAAGAGAAAGTAGAGTGAGTTAATATTAATAATAATTTACGGTTTATTGGGAATGTAGGCTACAATTTTGGCTGAAGATCTACATGTTATCATACTTATACATATTCTTATGTTCTAACACTCATACTTCTTACGTCTAAATGTGTTAATGTGTGTGTGTGTGTGTGTGTGTGTGTGTGTGCTTTGATTTGTTGTGTGGCACTGTTTTGGCTTCACAAGGAGGCCACTGAGGTAAGAAGCAGCAACTCCCAGTCATTCTTTGTGGGGCGTAACTCACCACAAAGAAAATATGCAAGTGAGAAGACATAGAACATAATATTGGTCTATTTATGTTGGTATTCAGAAACACTTTCCTCTCACACTAAGGCTAGATATGTTCCAAGGCCACAGAGATGATTAGTGGGGTTTTCCAGAACGTTTCTCCAGTTGATAATGTAGAAATCTTGCCCCAGAGATGATTAATTCGGTTTTCAAGACAGTTTTTCATTTCAGTAAACTAGAAATCTTGGTAATTTATCAGTAGAACCATAGAAATACAAAAAAAGAACCAAGCACAAGTCTCTTTAAGTATATAGAGCCTTTGGAGTAGTAGAGTGATGGAGTGGTTGAACCCATTATTTCTGGGTCCATCCTGATCATTGACCCAAAGTGGTTGTTGCTAATGTCTGTGTTTGTTGTTGTTGTTGTTGTGGTTGTGTCAGGCCAGGGTTGATTCACGGTGCACATCAGTGGTGAACGAAAGCGACGGTGTTCGTCAGGCGAGGACGACACCACCAGCGCCATGGAACCTTCCCGGAAGAACCACCACCACAACCACCACCACCATCACCACCACCAGGGGCAGAACAACACCACTGCCACCACTAACGCTGTCTCCACCACCTCCACCTCCACCACTACCACCACCACCACCACTACCCCTGCAGTACCACACTCACCGCAGCACCAGCAGAGCAAGCAGGATGTGGGGACGACTGCCAAGAAGAAGAAGGACAGAGAGAACAGTAAGTAAAACACAAACTGAGACCTTTGAGGGAAATAAATCAATAAACAACTAAACAACTAACTACACCCTTACTTAACCCTCACCCTTGCTCCTCCTCCTCCTCAGGGAACTCCATCTCCCAGGACCTCTCGTACGACTGGAGCCAGAAGGGAGATGGCGTGTCTGTGTCCGTGGTGGTGGGAGCCAATCAGGACAACAGGACAGTGGACATCCGCACAGACGAGACATCGCTGGGTCTCTACCTGACTGACGGGCGGCGGTTCTCGACACAGCTGTATGCCGAGGTGGTTCCTGGCGCCACCTCTGTGGTGTACAAGGGACAGAGGTGCATAGTGAGGCTGCAGAAGAGAGACACCAGCTTGCAGTGGCCTCAGCTGGAGGTGTGTGTGTGTGTCTTTCTGTGTGTCTGTGTAAGGTCTTGGTTTCATCCATTATTCTTTAAGTTTTTTTCTTCTTTCAGTTTTAATTCATTGTTTTCTTTTTTATGTAACTGGCCAAGGGCAACAGAGAGTCTTCCGTTCTTGTCCTCTTTTCCTATTATCTTTGTTTGTGTAGCATTTTCTTTCTTTCCTCTTCTTTTCCTATTTCTTTGTGTAGCATTTTCTTTCTTTCCTCCTCTCCTATTAGCTTTGTTTGTGTAGTATTTAACCCCTTTCTTGTCCTCTTTTTTGTATTGGCAGCATTAACTTCCTTTCACTGCATCACCACCACCACCACCTCCTCATCTCTCTCTCCCTGCATCTCCCACCACCAGGCTGTCAAGAAGCTGCCTCCCCCACCAAGCCCAGCACAAGACCGCATCCTCCCCACCAAAAAGTCCACCTCCACATCACCAGGCAGAACACCAGAGAAGAAGCAGCAGCCACCAACCAGCATCAACACCAACACCGCTAACGCCAGCACCAACACCACCACCACCACGCCGGCTCCTACCGCCACCACGCCTACCCTCACCTCCACTGCCACTTGCACTGAGAATAATGTGGAGGCAATTCCGGTGGTTAATGCGAAGAGCGACTTTGTGGAGAGGGATGCGGAAAATTTGCTGGTGGTTTATCTGTATGTGAAGGGGATCAAGAAGGAGACGGCCTGTGTGGAGTTCTCCGAGGACACTATCTCGGCGCGCTTCTCCACCAGGTAAGGAAGGGTATTTGTTGTTCTTGTTGGTGTAAAGTGTTAATTTTTATCTTTTGTTTGTTGTAGTTAAGGATTTGTTGTTCTTGGTTTGGTTTTGATAAGGTCTATGTTTGATTTGTTATTGTAGTCATTTTTATCTTTTTATTTCAGTTTTAGTTCACTGTAATTGCTGCTGTTGTTGTTTTTTCCTGTTGTGTGGTCTTAGTTTCATCTTGTTCTGTGTGTAATTCATCAAACTACAATCCAAATCAGGTCTTTCCCTTTTATATCCACAATTATAGAGACAATTGACCAGGACTGCAGACAATTAATCATATATCACTCCCAAACTTCTGTGTATTTTTAAGTGTCCAATATTCCAGTTAATTCTATATCATTCCCAATCTCCTATGTCTTTTTATGTATATCCAATGTCCCAGTTAAGTGTCCAATGTCTCAGTTTTCAATGTGTTTCCCTTGGCACTCCCAGCGATGGGCGGTTCCTGCAGCAGTACCCGGGCAGCAGTGAGGAGTCTGTGTTTGAGTGGCAGCTGAGCCTGAAGGACAAGGTGGTGCTGGAGGAGTGCAAGTATAAGGTGATGCCCAACAATATTGAAATGAAGCTGAGGAAACAAGCCAACAAGAAGTGGGGCTCTCTTACTGCCATCCCTGCTGAGTCATGTAAGAGAAACAGAGAGAGTTGTTTTTATTGGTTTAATAGAATATTTCTCACCCTTAATACAAGATGATAGACTAACATTGTTCTCACCCTTAATACAAGATGATAGACTAACATTGTTCCTGTGTCTGTTGCAGCTCCGACCGGCACAATAGCCAAGAACACGTGGGTGGCGGCAAGCAAGATGGACTCCCCCACCACCATTCCCCCGGCCCCTCCTGTGCCCCCACTGCTGGAGAACAAGGTACATCACACTGTTATTCACCACAGTCACCTCACATGCCGGTCACCACTTGAGTTATATCTTGTACCTACTTATTGCTTGGTGAACAGGGGTGAACAGATACACATTAAGAGGCTCCTCACTCACACATTTGCCTTGCCACTCCCGGGACTCAAATCAGGGCCGTCTCATTTGTGAATTTCCTGCACATGTCTGTATCCCAAATACTGTTGCTACACCATACATACTGCAGCGCTAACACTCTCTCTCTCTCTCTCTCTGTGTCCCTTACAGAAGCCCATGTGTTTGGTGTCCCCAGTAAGTAAAGGAATGAGAGGAATCACCAGTGGTATCCCAGCCTCTTCAAACTCCTTCTCCTCCACCTCATCCTCCTCATCCTTGTCCTCCACCTCCTCCTACTCCTCCTCCTACTCCGCCAGTGGGTGCGATGGGGCCACGGGCAGTGTTGTTCCTCGGGGCACCACTGGCCTGGACAACATTGGCAACACTTGCTTCATGAACAGTGTGTTGCAGTGTCTCATCAACACACAGGAACTCAAGGGATATTTCTTAGGTGAGTGGCTTTACTTTGTGATCACACTTTTGCTACACTCAAACTGATACTGGCTTTTTGAGGTTTGTTTAGTATATATGTTGAGAGGAACACTTCAAGACATTTGCCCCTGACTTTCTATTCATTCTTTGGACCTTTAATGGTAAATCCATTCTTTTATTGTTTTCCCTTGGGCAGCTTCCTACATAAAAGATTACCAGCCTAACACACTTCCACTGCCTTCAGATTACAACTACCACGAGGAGATCAACAAGGACAACCCGCTGGGGATGGGAGGCAAGCTGGCCGTGTCCTTCGCCTGCCTCATGAAGCTGCTGTGGTCCGGCTCGCTGCCCTCACACGCCCCTACCAAGCTGAAGGCCACCATGTCCCTCAAGGCCAACCAGTTCTCAGGGTTTGCCCAGCACGACGCCCAGGAGTTCATGGTGGAGCTTCTCGATGGCCTGCATGAGGTGAGGAATGGGAGGTTCACTACTGCTGGGATTAACTAACACCTGCAATACTGGGATGCATTTTCATATTCATGGCTTTAGTACAGGACAGACTCTTTCTCTTTTATTTTTGGAGTTTGGACATGCTGAGGTTTTATGTTGTTTTATGTTGTTGCTGCATTGGTGGTATACAATTTTTATACAAAGTGGGCTTTACATGGGAACTAATGGGGTGAAGAATACCTCGTCTGTGAAAGCCCAGCCAGCCAGCCAGCCATACACGTCACCCACCTCACCCATTCACCCACAGGATCTGAACCGGGTGAAGAAGAAGCCGTACGTGGCGGAGCCGCCGGACCTGGACGGGTGGCCGGACCGCAAGGCAGCGCAGGAGTCGTGGAAGCTGCACAAGATGAGGAACGACAGCATCATCGACGACCTCTTCAAGGGACAGTTCAAGTCAACGCTCAAGTGTCACGAGTGCGGAAAGATCTCCGTCAAGTTTGATGAGTTCTGCTGCCTGTCTGTGCCCATCCCTAAGGACCAGAAGGTGGGTGGCGGGTGGGTGTGGGTGGGGTGTGGGGGGAGGGGAGAGGGGTGTGGTGGGGGGGAAGGGGTGATGTATGGGGTGAGGGAGTAATGTCTAAGGTAAGGATTGGCTTGTGGAGTGATCTTTGCTAGTCTGAACAATAAAAAAACCAAAAAACTGCTATATTTTTTTTAGGGACTGGCATTTCAGTGGGTCTTTTCATTTATTGTGTACCTCCTTCACCCTCAGGTCATCCCGGTGGTGTTCTTTTGGAAGGATCCTTACCAGAAGCCCAAGAAGTTCTTCATCCGAGTGACGGCCAGTGCCACAGCTGAGGACTTGCGGCAGGAGCTGAGTGAGCGCACCGGGGTGCAGGCGTGCTGTATACAGGTTAGTACACACACACACACATACACACACATGATTTTTTATTTATTTGTTTATTTCTCATTTGTTTATTCTTTTTTTTTTATCTATTTATTTATTTATTTATTTATTGGCGTATTTTGGGGATACTGTAGTTATGATATTTCTTGTATCATTAATTTTTTTTCCAATTTTTTCTTCTTTACTGTTAGGTTTGCAATTTTAGTTTCTTGCATCATATATATTTTCTTTCCTCCTTTATTTTCACTCCTGCCAAAGTTGTGTGTGTCTTTATATTTGAGTGTGTTGTGGTGGCCAGCGTACCACCACCATCCTCCTCCTCCTAATCACCAGCACACTGTTGTTCCCTTCCCTCCACACAGATCTTTGAGCGACTCAAGTCCAAGATACACAAGATATATGAGAAGGGCTCCAGCCTCTCCTCCGGGGGACCCAACGACCCACTCATGGCCTTTGAAGTGTACAACCCCATCAAGGTCTGTGTGTGTGTGTGTGTGTGTGTGGTGGGGATAATACTGTGGGCTGTGGGCTGTGGGTGTGTGATTCTATTGTATGTGCAAGAAATTTGGAGTGTAAAGAGAGAGAGAGAGAGAGGTTAATGGTACTAGTGATTGTGTTGGTGTTGACAGGTAGGAGAGCCGGTGGTGGAGGTGGCGGTGGTGCAGCGCATGATGATCCCCTGCCCCCCGACGCGCTGTGCCTACTGTTCCCGCAGCGCAGCTCCCGGCTCCAACCTGCGGCGCTGCACCAAGTGTTACCGCGCTGGATACTGTGACCAGAACTGCCAGAGGAACCATTGGCACAGTCACAAGGTGAGGCAGGCACTGCTGCTGTACCCGTGGGCTGCAGCACCTCCAGGGAGACAGGTTAACCCCTTCACTACTGGGACACATTTACATATTCAGTCTTATTATTATTTGTCATTTTTTACAGCTTCAGAATCTCATATGGGCATTGAAACAGTACAGACTCTGGCCATTAACCTTCTGATGTCCATAGACCCTTCCTAATGTCAATAAAATCACCTAGTCACACACAAAACTGGTGAAAATGTGTCCCAGTGCTAAAGAGGTTAAACATGCCAATATAAGAAAAGAAAATGATGGGAACAGAAATGTGCCTTTTTAATGTTTTTCTTTTATGCACCAAAAGGTAAAAATTTAGGTATTAAGCACAGTAACATGATAGTGGAGATGAAACTAATGCACTTGCTCACTTCACAATAACAAACTCCTGCACCACCACCACTACTATTGCTGCTGCTGCTGCTCCTCAGGTGAACTGCAAACTGGTGCCTGAGCAAGTGGGTTGTCCCTTCATCCTGTCGCTGCCCGAGAGCCACGCCACGTACTCCCGCCTGGCCAGAGTCATGGAGGCCTACGCTCGCTACTCAGTAGACATCTTCCAGCCACCAGTCTACCACAGCTCCTCCACCTCCTCCCACCGCAGCAGCACCTCCAGCATAGACCTGTCCGGGGAGGAGAACGACGAGATGGAGGTGAGGCTGAGGCTGATGGCCAACACTTGTACATCTCACATCAAGGAAATCATCCTCACAAATCATACAATGGTCTAACTTTTGATTAACTTCCCTTGACACATTGCATTGCAGACTAAGAAGACACCTTATTTGACCAATTTGGCAGGTTAAGAGAGAATTTAGGGCCAGAAATTTGTCAAAAAAAGGTACATAGTAAAGAATCTGTGTTGATAGGGGCTGTGTAACTCAATACCCACACTGCATTACAGGTTGAGGACGGAGAGAGCCAGGAGAGAGACGAGGCAAGAGACGAACCCATGACAGGTGACGGCTCCTCCCAGGGTGAGTCTCCCGGCCCCTGGGACAGCAAGGAAGGTGCTGTGGGGAATGACACCAGCAGGGGAAGTGATGAGCCGCCCCAGCTGTCCTCCTCCCCCAGTGTGCGGGCGGTGCAGCCTCAGCGAACTGTGCAGCTGCCCTCCGCCACGCAGCTGTTTGTCATCCGCCCCGTCAACAGTCGTGCTCAGAGTCTGGTGCCTCCTGCTGGGGAGCCTCTGGAGGACAAAGGTGAGGCTGATACTGCTGCTGCTGCTGTACATGTCTGAGATATGTAGTAGTGAAGTGGTAATGGTAGTAAATGTAACAACTAGTACTGGTATGTGTGTGTGTGTGTCGGTACAGAACCATCACATATTCATGCATTTTTTACTGATGTTATTTGGTTAGAGGTAGAAATAGTGTTAGTTGTAGTAGTTAAAGTAATGAAGTAGTGATAGAAGAAGATAAAACCATGGAATTAGTATACACTTCAATGCACAAACACCACACTTTTTGAGCACTGTCCTCCTACTACTACCACTACTGCTACTACCTCTATGTGTTGCAGGGGATGAGCCGCTGGACTTGAGTGACAAACGGTACCTGGCCATGGACTGGAAGACAAGCGAAGCACTGCGGGGACACTGCCTCATCCAGGACAAGGAGGTGAGCTGAAGGCAGACACCACATGCCACACCACCACACCACACCACTCACCCAGGGAAAAGAAACAACACCAACTAAACTATCAAACTACACCACTTTATATGCTTACAGGTAGACAAGAAGCTAAATAAATTAAACCCCAACACCACACAGGCAGGGAAAAGAACCAACACCAACTAACCTATCAAACTACACCTTTATTTTACACGTACAGGTAGACAAGGTGGAGAATAAACCCAACCAACTTAACCACTCTCTACATTAACAGGTGGAGTGTGAAGTGGAGGGCTCCTACTCCATACAGAGGAACCAGCCCACCACCCTTGAGGCGTGCATTGAGCTCTTCACCCAGCCAGAGAACCTGTCTGAAGGGGACTCCTGGAGGTGCCCAAGGTAATGAAGGACACAGGAGGGTGGCTGAAGGAGGGGTGGGTAGCATTGGGATGGTGGGGTTAAAAACAGAGGATATTGGTGAGGGTTGGTGCAGTAAGAGACAATGAAGGAAGGATGACATAAGGGAAATAGATAGGAAGGGATAGATAATTGGTGCAGTAAGTGATAATGAAGGAAGGATGACATAAAGGAAATAGATAGGAAGAGATAGTTATTGGTGAAGTTTGTTGCAGTGAGAGACAATGAAGGAAGGATGACTTAAAGGAAATAGATAGGAAGGGATAGGTAATTAGTGGAGTAAGAGATAATAAAGGAAGGATGACTTAAAGGAAAGCAGTGAGAGATAATGAAGGAGGGATGACGTAAAGGGATAGATAATGGTGAGGAATAGTGCAGTAAGAGTATAATGAAGGAGAATGAAAATGAGTGTGTCTTTGGTGGCACAGGTGCAAGAAACCTGTGGAGGCGACCAAGCAGATGAGTGTGTGGCGACTTCCTCACGTTCTCATCATTCAACTCAAGCGGTTTTCCTTCAAGTACGTCCTGTGCTCTGACAAGATCGACAAGTTTGTGCAGTATCCTATCAGGTGAGCGTCCTTCGTCCTTTCCTTCTCTCTGTTGTATCCTTGCTTGCTTCCTTTTTCTCCTTTCTTTTTATTATTGTTTCTTTGTTTTTGTTTTTTAATATTTTTTCCTTATTAGGTGAGCTGCCTTTATTTATGCCTGTCCTCTTCATAAACCAGTATTCTTTCTTCTTTTTATGTTCTTTATTTTTTATTTTATTTTATTTATCATTTTTCTACACTCTTTTTTTCTCTTCCTCCTGATCATCTTAGACTTTGATCACTTTCCTTATTTTCCAGAGTTTTTTTTTGTCCTATTTATCTCTCTTCTTTGTCTGACCTCTCTCTATAACAGTGACTCATACAGGTCCTTCCCCCTAACAGAGGCCTCAACCTCCAGCCGTACATGTCTTGTGAGCCGGAGGACGGCCCTGCTATATATGACCTTTATGGGGTGATAAACCACATGGGACGCCTCCTTGGGGGACACTACACCTCGTACGCAAGGCTTTTCTCCAAGGCCGATACGAGGCAGTCTGAGCTCGGTGAGTAGTGGTGGTGGTGGTGGTGGTGGTGGTGGTATTCTGCTCATTATTTGTGGACTTTATACAGGTTTGGAAACTCGTGTGGGGATTGAAGTAGTACAGACTCTGCCCATTAATTTTGTGACCCCCATAGATGCTCCCTAATCTTGCTGTAATCATCTAATCACACCCAAAAGTGGTCCAAATGTGTCCCAGCGCTGAGGGGGTTAAGAGAGTAGTGTTGTTGTTAATTGTCCCTTCTGCCGTCCACCCACAGACTGGAGACTCTTTGACGACAGCCGGGTGAGTTTCTGCCCCGAGTCTCGCGTCGTGAACGAGCAGGCGTACCTCCTCCTCTACCGCAGGAGGGACACCCCCTTCACCCTGCACCGGCTTCCCCCTCCCCCCCCACCCATGCCCCCCACCGTCACCCAGGAGGAGAATGGCATGGAGCATTTAGAGACAGAGGAGGTGACGCCCATGTCCATTTCCTCAGCTTCTCAGCAGTCCTCCTCCTCCCAGCCCTCCTCGTCCAGCTTGGAAGGAGAGGAGCAACTTAGCACCACTCAGGAAGAACTAGACTAGCATTTGCCACCCATGTCTTCTCATCCTCTTGTGCTCCTCATCTTGTTCATCACCATTGCCTCTTCCTCCTCATCCAAGTGTTTCCCGTTTATTTTTGATTCTCACTTGTCGTTATTCCCCGCCTCTCCCCCATTGTCTGGTTCTCGTGGTGGCTTGACGCTCCTCGGCCACACCACAGGTTAGTGAAGCTTTCCTGGACTTTGTTGGATGATGGTTCTGTTCTCTCAACCCTCCCTTCCCCCCCTCCCCCCATCAGTGTCAGTGTCAGTGCCAGCCTGTTGTCTCTTGCCCATCTCGGTGACACCATTGCAAGTTGAGTTCATTTTTCCCACTTTTTTTGAGGGGTGTTATGTAAAGTTATTGTTGTAACTATTTTTTGCCTTAGATCTTACACTTCAATGTCCTGTTTTGCATTCTTGTATCTTTTGGCCCAATTTTGTGTTTTTTTCCCAATTTTTCAGTTTTTTCATTTGCCTCAACTTGCATTGTTTCCATTGCATAAGGTCTCTTGAGGCCACACTCATCACAAGTTTCCATCTCGCCCTAATGAACTGCTCTACCTTATCAGTGATTTCCGTTTGATAGGCGTTCATTTCAAGTGTGTATTTAGAATGGAGTCTCCAGATGCATGACTGGCACTGCCACAGTCCCTATGGTGTCTTTCTAAAGGTTTAGTGTGTGTGTAATTTTTTAGTTCAGTAAAATCCGAGTGGAAAGAATTGTGTGAAATAATTTATTCTGATTTGTTACTTTGTTCACCCCAAGAGGTGGGCGTAGTGTGTTAAGGATCCACCAACCCTCTCTCTGCCTCTCACACAACACCCACCTGCTGATCTTTTATACCTCAGTTTGTAGGTGGTGCAGATCTCTCACCACCTTGAGCACTCTTATTTATTGTAAACATAGTGTGTGTGTGTGTGTGTGTGTGTGTGCGTGTGCGTGTGCATGTGTGTGTGTGTCACATCCCCTCGGCCTGGAGTGTCTGGCCGCCAACACCTGCCGTGGGTGGTCCCTCAGCACTCGGCATCCCTTAGTACAGTTCCTCATGAGCCCTTGACTGCTCAGGGCGTCGTCAACACAGGCTGCCTTGGGGTGTGTGTGCCTCTGTCTGACAGGAGTGAGTCACACCTCTGTGTCCCCTCCTGCTCTCCTCCAGCACCACTGCCTTGGGTTGTAATCAACTTTGCTGCTTTGTGACGATAATAACATTGATGATGCTGCTGCCATTGCCCAGGATTTTACCTCATTTTGTACTAGTTTCATAAGACTTATGTCGTGCATGTGGTGCAGTAGTGGCCATCACGGCTTGGAGGCAGAGTGTGGCTGGCTGGCAGGCAGGCAGGAGGGGCAGGGCGTACCTCAGGCCTCACGGATGTCACATTTGTGGGGAACAGAAAGATAAATAGATAGACTGACAGACATACGGATGCCAGGACATTTCTTTACATTCGCAGCACAGTCTGCAAGTTGTGGGACGCCTGTGCTCATTTTCTCATTCTCAGATGAGTGAATTTGGTGAGGATGGTAGTGATGCCATCTACTGAAAGTGGGCATAATTTTTGTCTAGTTAACAAGGATTGCTGTGCGCCACAAGTGCATCTCAGTTCAGGATTTCAACAAGTTCTTTAAAAGTTTACATTTTTCCCACATCACTCAAAAAGTGACATGAGGAAGAAAGAGAAGACGTTCATAAAGCTGAATCAATCCTTAGTTTTTGTACATACAGAAAGCAGTCAGAAGGATAATAACATTTGCCACGGTCTTATCTTTCCCAAATGCCCACACACACACCAAGATGTACAAAGGTGTATAGTTACTGGACACCGCACATTTAGAGGTTCTAGACAATGTTTACTGACCAATGTCTGCTCCAGGGAAGCACCTTGAAAGAAACAGGAATCAAGGAAAGAGAACCAGGATATTAATTCATAATTCCATATGACTCCTTTGTTCACTTAGTAATTTGACTTGCCTCACACTTATGTTCTTTATATGTATTTAAGAATGTGAATCTTGATAATGATGTTGGCAACAGCAAACTTGCATGTCTCCACATTGGTATTCTTTATGTTGGGAGGTCATCTTTTGGCGAGTGCCAAGAGTGACACCCACCAGGGTGGCAGTGTAGTGTTGTGTGTTGTGCAGGGAGGAGCCACACTCACTTGTGGCCCCACTCACTTCACCACTGTCATACATAACATGGATCATATATTTCTTTGAAGGCAAAATTCAACCCTGGGAGTTTCTGGTTTCAGTGAGGGACTCATTTATAACGAAAGATAATGTGGGACATAATATTGCCAGATCACAGTCAGCTGCACCTCTCCCTGTCTTTCCAGATATACAGTATATTATAGTATAGAATGAAGGTCAATAAAACCTCACACTACTTCTGGAGTAGCTCATAATTATGGGGTTTTATTGCCACTTTGTACTCCTTCACCAGTGCTTCACAATAACATGTATGTTGTATGCTGTACACCTCACTAAAGGACCTCCCTCCCTCACCACAGGTGGTGGGAGGGATGCAGGGAGGCAGGTACAAGTGCACTGCACACACACATACACACACACACACACACACGTGGAGATTTGCAAGCCAATATACAACACTGTACTGCCTTCAACAAAATTATAGCTCAGCAAATGTTATTTGGAAAAAACATGCCTTGCAGTGTCTTGTCTAAATATTATGGCTATCCATAGATAAGGTGGTTTGGCTTTATATATATATATATATATATATATATATATATATATATATATATATATATATATATATATATATATATACATACAGTATACATATATTTTCTTCTCTTAGATACTTGGATACTTTATTTGAAGCACCAGATTTGTAAACCTTTTTGCAAGTACAGTTGAGTGGTAGAAAGCTTTGTTTCATCCTCTGCATGCAGAAGTTCAGCATAAACATGTTCAGGTGAACTGCAGTTTACAAATGAGTGTTTTTCACTTTATTAGTCAATAATTTGTAAAGGAAATAAAAGGATTTTTCCAATACACTTTGGTTAGGCAGGATACACTTGTTAAGAATTATGTTTGATACTTTGTATGTAATACAACAGAATGCTTTAGTGAGATTTGGTGTCACAAACATGACAACATAGTCTTGTGTATAAAATTATTAGAGAATTAAGAAAAACACAATTACAATATATTGTTAATAGAGTCAAGTCCCACAATTTGAAATGTTATTATGTTTCATGTTTATAAATGATGGAAAAGACAAAATGTTTATATTCACAAATTTATAAAGTGTTAATTTGGAGTGTGTGTAAACCACAGTTCGCTGGCATGTGTGTATATTTTAGAAGTGAGTCTTTGGCATATAAACTCTCCTTATAAATTTTGGTACAAAGTTCTCTTCTGTGTCGTTTACTTTGGGTCGTAACATGACACGCAGCAATCTCTACTACGCCTGTGTCGTAACGCTGGTCGGCCGTAGCATTCCTAGTGAGGTGTGTGTATGTGTGTGTGTGTGTGTCTGTCCGTGTCTGACTGTGTGTGAACCGTGTTGGTGGAGGAAGTGAAGGTGGTGGAGGGAACCTTCTTCACATGGACCAGTTGAGGGTGAAATCTTACAAAGAAATGAGTATCTCTAAATCTTAATGAATATATTTGAAGGGAACAATGTGCAATGACAGAAAATGCTAAATTAGAACAAAATGTATGATCTGTACAATTTTGAGGCAGAGTAGAAGGCTCTTATCATACACTACATAACAGACCTTCACTGCACCAAAATGTATTGTGTTGGTTTTCTTTTGGGTTGGTATCATTGAGACTTGATTATTTATTTATTGGCTTTACAGTGCATCCCTGCATGGTCACCCCTCTGGTTTGTGTCAATGAGATTCCCTGCATTGAGTGTGATGGTGAGCAGCATTCCTGTTCCCCCAGTGCTGCTATGGGTGTTAAGAATAATATGGTGTTATTTTCACCTTTGCATAATGACATTAGAGGAAGAGATGGAAGAATGATCAGATAACGGCAAGACACTTGTTACAATTGATTTGGTTTTGCATAATGACTTGTGTGCCGGAGGAAGAAGAATGGCAAGATAATAATGATGATACCCAGATATTCTGTGTAATTGTCTCAAGTGATCGAAGAGGAGGAATGACAAGATGATAATAATAATGATAATATTCTCAGTCCTTTAATTTTCCGCATCAGTGTGTTGTCGCTGCTGCTGCCGCTGTTGCTATTGCTGCTTGGTGGTGTCAATTGTACGTGGCCAGCTGTACGTGAGGTCTGTCGCCACCCAAAGACCCACATTTCTGCCTCGCTGGTCCGTTCGTCTCTACACCAAAGAACATGTCAAGCTCTTATTACTGCCAATGCACTGAGCAAAAAGTACAAAAGATAGTTTTGGGGTAGAAACTGCCTTTTTTTGTATATTGTCCCGGCTACCACCAGACCTCACAGTGCTTGGCCCCCTGTTGTACATTACTGCATCTTTTGGTTTTATTTTTGTCTACTTATTATTAAAGCTGTAGTAATTTATGATTAAACTTAGCAACCTGAATAATGTCTTTCCTTCACCACTGTAATGTTGGTTCAAGTCCTACAAAATTGATGGCTGTAGAATAAGGCAAGCAAGCCCATGATTTATAGTGGAGTGACATCAGTGGGGGAATCTGGTAACAGCCTCACCCCACACCTGAAACGTCAGATTCCAACCCCACCATGAGGATAATCAGACTAACACAAACTATGGCCATATTCATCCCATTTTGGTGTTCACAACCACCTGCTGCAGTTGTGCAGAACAAAGACACTCAGTTTTGCCATGGTAACAACGTACTCAAGTGAGGGAACCAATCACCATGCATTGCAAGCCCCTCATATTGCACACCAGCAGTGATGAGTCCCTTACCCTTAAGGGCTCCTTCCCTCATTCTGTCATCAAGGGGGTCCTCTTGTAACTATTAGAATTCATTCCTACTATTTCCTTTCCATTATTTATATCTTATTCACCTATTTCAGTTCATATGTACGAACACAAGTTAATCATTCTACCATAGTGATGAAATAGTAAATGCAAGAATACTATTGTTTGCCGCCTTGTTTATTTCTCAATGATTATGTTCTATTTACTGTTTGACTTATGATCTCCCTAAAATTTGAGGGTAAATTTGTTATTATTCGGTCATAAACTATCCTTCCATCCATCACCAGGACACAAAATGATAGTTTTTCGTGTGTGTGTGTGTGTGTGTGTTGCCTTGTGACACCACAGAACAACTGCAAATGACGTATGACTATGACAATATTGCTGAGGATTTGGCTATATCTTTTAATGGTGGCGCTCTGAAAACGGCGAACGAACACACACATTCAGCCTCTCATTCAGGGACAGGCCACAGACCAGTCCTGCTGTCCTAACAACATGCAGAAATGTCTCGACTAATCTAAATATCGAATTGAAAGCAATCTCTGGAGGTATAACGCCTTTTCTGACATATTGTGCATCAATGGTGTGGTGAAATGAGGATGTCACAGAGCAGCGAAAATGAAAAGTACGATAGTTTTTTGTGGCGGGCAAAGAGCTGAGTCGTCTGGCAGTGTTACTATCGTTTCCAGTGGACTCAGGAACATCCACTCCACTCCTCAGATTACTTTTCCCCAACACGTGGCCGCAGACGCACCTTCGCCATGCAGGTACCTCTACTACATGTACGTACGTGTGTGTGTGTGTGTGTGTGTGTGTAAGGTTTTCTGTCTTTGGGAGGAGAGAGAGAGAGACGTATATTAAGGAGGGATGTACTATGTGAGAATTTCGTGTGTGGACTGGATGGTTTTGTATGTATATTAGTTAAGAATGTGTAGATGGAAGCAGGGATGTATGTGTGGGGGAGGAGTTGATGTTGTTGTTGTTGTTGCTGTTATTATTATTGTTGCTGCTGCTGCTGCTGTTGTTCTTCTTCTCTTTCTTTCTTCTTCTTTTTCTTCTTCTTCTTTTTCTTTTTCTTCTTCTTCTTCTTCTTCTTCTTCTTCTTCTTCTTCTTCTTCTTCTTCTTATTATTATTATTATTATTATTATTATTATTATCGTTATTATTATTACTATTATTATTATTATTATTATTATTATTATTATTATTATTATTGTTATTATTATTATTATTGTTATTATAATAATTATTATTTGGTTGTTATTTTATTATTTTTTTCATATATATAATGCTATTGTTGTTTGTACTTACGTGAGAGTTTAGTGTTGGTGGTGTTGGTGGTGGTGGTGGTGTTGGTAGAAAGGACACACACAGCAGCAGGTGGCTTATACTCGTACAACATTATATATTCGTAAACGTAAGGTCTGGGTTGTAATTTGCCTCGGTTCTTCCCAGCACAGTTACATCCATTACCACCTGTTGCTGCTACTCCTACCAACCCTACCCCCCACCCCAACCCCAACCCCCTTCCCCTACCACGCCCCTCATCACTCACGCCTCTTCAGTAGTAGTAGTAGTAGTAGTAGTAGTAGTAGTAGTATTAGTATTAGTAGTAGTAGTAGTAGTAGATACGAGACAGTTAACAAGAAGAAAGGAATGCATGAAAAGAGTTTATTTTGCAATTTCTACCTAGTTTACAGATTTTAGGTAAATAAGGAGCAAGTGAAGATGTAGAGTAATCATTTAATCAGGAAAGATGGAACAAATAGCAGTGAAAGGGATAGTAGTAGAGAAAGATGCTATATTATGATGTTTTTTATATATATTTTCCTTAATCTTACTAATCACAGCTGTTCAGACACTTTCATTCGTCATGCAGTAAGAAACGAGAGAGAGAAAGACAAGTTATTTCCTCATTCTTCCTAATCTAACACTAATCACACGACAATTTAAACATTACGTGTACATCAAGACAATCTAACTCATTATGTGTGCATTTCCTCCACGCACCTGCTATACGTGACTGCCTTCTCTCTCTCTCACACACACACACATACACACACACACACACACACACATAGGTTCCCACGAGACCACAAGAGGTGAGGAGTGAACCATATATCAATCATGTTATGTGAATCGGCCCTCCAGTGTGTCCAGATTGTCAATACCTGTCATCACTACTCATTAAGTCCAGGGAATAACTCTCGCTTTTACTCGTCTTCCACTTTCCCCGTAACCACGCAGGCAGAGAAATTCCCACAGGTACTTCCCCCTTCCCCCCCCCCACCCCACCCCCAACGTGGATGCTTATTGTCTGGCTTTCCAAGTGATTAATAGAAGGTGCAAGTAGAGCAAAGTAAAATGTGGAGTTGTTGTTTATTTTGGCGTAATGACAAGGTTATCGTGCAGTTTATCCGGAAATTGTGATAAAAAGATAATAATCCTTTCAATTTCATGCATATATCGTTTAATGGAGGAGAAATGGAGAAGAGAAGAGGGAGAACACAACACAACACAACACAACACAACACACATCACAACCACCCACAAGTGAAAGTCCAGGCCAGTTTTTGCTCCACTAACTCAAATGATTTAAACCTTATCTGCGTCATAATGCGTACAATGTAAACATATTATCTTCTCTCATCATATTCCCTCTTATTAGGCCCCTCCCACGCCCCCCCTCCAGCCTCCTCCACCCCTTTCCAGCCCCCTTCCAGCCTTCCCTCACTAGTCCCTCCTCTCCCTACTCCTCAGCCCCCTTCTAGCCCCCTACCAGCCTTCCCTCACGAGTCCCTCCCCTTCCTAGCACCCCCAGCCTCCTTCCAGCTCCCTTCCAGCCCTCCCCAGCCTTCCATCCCATGTCCCACCAGCCAGCGCTCTATCCGCCCCACTTATCACCACCACACTAACGTTTCTTATGGCGCGCTGTCACTTCGTCGCAGATACGGTGAAGTCTTGCCTAACTAACTGTAGCGTCGTCGATGGCGTTAATTCATTCTATCTTTATTCAGGTTATTTTATCATAGTGGCGATAATCAAATTCCGGGGTGATAAACGCAAGATTCCTCTGACTTCCCTCCCATCACCAGCACACACTCTCTGCTGCATCTTGCTTGTCCTCACTCGCCTCAAAGTACAGCGGCCTATAACCACCTCCGACCTCCTGAAGGAAGCGGTTACTCCTAGCTAGTTTCCTTTTTCATTAAGTTTCAGTGTAAAAATCACGTCCCTTTACAATACACTACTTCTCACCCCCGACATCATCACTCACTCACTCAGTGCATTCCAGCTCGACCAATCTGCTGCTCTCTGTCCTCCTTCCTCCTGTCTTGCCTCGCAGGGGAGAACCTCGTCACAACGCGAGCCAAAAGCTATAAACTGGCCGATGATGATGGTGACAAGCAACATGTGGACAACGACGCCCCACGCTCTCGTCCTATCATGTTTACCGACTCAGGTTCAGTGTTTGTGGAAATGTTGAAGCAATACGATACAGTGACACACTCCAGCAGCCTGGCCGCGGCACGGAGGGACGAGGCCACTGCACGCCCTCCACCTCATCACCCACTGCGGTGCATCATGTGGCTGAACTGGGCCTTAATGCAATTCCTACCACCCGTGCTAAGTATCTTTTTCCTCGTGGATTTACACAACATTGCAATTCCGCGTATATACAACGAGGCTGCGTTTCCTGTGCAAGTTCTTCTTTGGGTTTCCATGAGCGTGACTTCATTTTGTTTCTATGCCTCGAGCTGGATCCCTCCCGGCCGAGTGTCGGAGAGGGAGCAGCAGCAGGGAGGGAGGCGGGCACCCAATACCTGGCGTGCCTGTAAGCTTTGCAGACACGACGTGCCTCCCATTGCTCGCCACTGCCAAGTATGCAGGATGTGTATCTGGGAGCGCGACCACCACTGCTTCTTCATCGGGAACTGTGTGGGCAGGGACAACATCAACGCCTTCAACCTCCTGTGTATCGTGACAGCGGCGTGTGGCTTCCTGTACCTGGCTGTGGTGATGGGAGGGGCGGTGGTGCGCGAGAAGGAGCTGCGGCAAGCTGACTGGATTCTTGGCTTCATTAGTCTGAGTCTCCTTTTAGGATGCATCTACATGTACCTCTACGTGAAGAACCGCCGCACACGTATGGTGCAAAGGTTCCCCATGTTCTTTGAGTGACGGTACTCCTCCCTCCATGGCGGTGTATTCTGGCCTGGGAATGTACGTAGTTTGCTGGTGATGCACCTGATGACTGGTTGGCTGGCTGGCCTCGCCTCCATGTCTTGTTATCATCATACTGCCTCAGTGAATGATCTCGGCTGTGCCAAGACCTGCACTCCATAGTGCTGGCAGGAACACGAGCACCACCGCCGCCACCACCACCGCCGCCGCCGCCACCATCAGGTGTTTGAGTCGATGGAGGCCACCAAGGGACACATGAAGGACAGGGACGTGCAGAGTGAGCTGAGATACGCCATCAAGGCGGAGGGTCCTCTCCAAGGCCTAGGGCGGCGCAAGTCTTGATGCCCCGCTATAGACGTCTTTACTGCAACTATCAAGGAAGTGAAGGAAGCTCTCCTTCACTCCTTCACCTGTGTTGGCGGCGAGGCAGGAGGGGGAGACCATCGATCGCGCCGCCCTGTGCCAGGCTCATCCATGCCTCTCCTGCACCACAGTCTGTTCACTCTTCACCAAACATGATAATATGCACATCATTTCACTTGAAGTACTTTAGTGCACAAGTAACCGTACTCGTCTACAGATGATAGTAATGTCTGGGCCTGAGCCTGCAATATGCCGGCCTGCATGACAGTAGTAAGTGTGTGAGGGCTGCGTCTGTCAGAGACAGGACCGCTGCCATGCACCTGCCGCATGGCCGGGCCATGTACCATGCCTCAGTTTGTTTACAAGTGTGTCTGAACCAAGGGTATTTAAAAAGATTTCATCATCTGCAGGTGCAGGCGGCTGTCTTCCTGGTGGCGGCAGTGGCGTCAGGCCCCGCAGCAGCATCATGGATATTCCCTGACCAGGAGCAGGCGGCGCCCAGCAGCAGGGACAACACTGAGGGTGTGAGCGCAGACCTCAACTTGCTCACCCTTGTGTCAGGCCAGTCACCGCCTGCAGCAGCACATGACGGCCTCGCGCTGCTCCGCCACCTGCTGCTGCAAGCCCAGCAGAACAACAAGAAGGTGCCGCGGAGCCTGGACGCCCACAACCCCTCGCTCGGCCCTCCCTCGAGCATCACCATCCGCCGTGGCACTCTCCTCCCCCTGCAGTTCAAGCCGTCGCAGAGCTCTCAGAGTTGCTGCACTGGGTCAGGTTTCAAGCCCAGCAAGTACCTGCTCTCCCCAGCCAACAGCCTTGGGGGTGCGGCGCCACACAACCACGCCATAACCACCACAACCACACACAAGCCCTTACATACAATCAACGCCATCAATATCTACAGACCAGTCTTCAATTCCATCATCACAACGCAGCAGCCAGAATACATTTACGTGGATGATTTAACTCAGCCTCCTCTCTCCTATTCCACCACCACAGCTGCGCCACAACCTTACAACTCCATCATTAACCTCATCACAACCAACACGCCCACGCACAGTACTAACTATGCCACCACTCACCCTCCTTACAAACCCACCGCCACCACCACCACCACCACCACCTTCAAGCCACCAAGTAGTCACAACCAGATATCTTACAAGCCAACCAGTACCGTGCATAGACAGATCACCACCACCACCACCACCACACCGCACAGCTTACCTCACCACCACCGCCACCACTCCCCCACCACCTTCAAGCCTCAGAGAAAGGTAAGTCTGGCAGATGTGTGTTAATCCTCTCATAAATGCTTTGCTCTTCCTTCGTGACTATCTTGCACTATCGTCATATCCTCTCTCTCTCTCTCTCTCTCTCTCTCTCTCTCTCTCTCTCTCTCTCTCTCTCTCTTAGATGCCATTTTTGTTAATTGCACAAGTAATCTGAGTTCAAAGGGAAGTACATTTTATTCATTTATTTATTTCATTTATTTTTGAAAGACACTAGATAACTGATTAACGCCACATCTGTTAATTGAGGTGATGAAATGCTGTATGGATTAGACGTTAGTGTTAAAATGAACCTTTTTTTTTTATTGAGATAACTAACTGATAATTTTCTGCTATCGTGTAGGTGGGTATGTGTGTGTGTGTGTGTGTGTGTGTGTGTAGCAACGAAATACAAACTCGTATTGTTGTATTTACTGTAATCTTATCTTCACTGCTTTAAACAGGTTGTAGTGAGAGTTACTTAGGTTTCCACGGATCTTTTTCGTGTTTTTAGTTAGCCAGTGATAGTATAGCAAAAATACTACATTATTAATTGAGAGAGAAAAAATACGTAAACGAGAAACATTTAGATAATCTTTGTGACCTTTAAAGATGGTTATCGTGAGCTCATAACGTTTCAAAATGCTGGTCTTTTCGGAGATAAAAGTATATTTCTCAACCTCCTTCAACATTAAACTGTACTGAAAGATTCCGACGTTTTTCAAGTGTGCATTTATTGTAATATTGCGAAGGAAACGGGGTGGAGAGGTTGAGGGATTATGTAACAGTAGTAATAGTTCAATTAACCCTTTCAGTAATGGGACAGATTTTCACCACGAGTTTTGAGTGTGATTAGACGATTTTATTGGCATTAGGAAGGATCTATGGATGTCAGCTGATTAATGGCCGGAGTCTGTACTATTTTGATCCCCACGTGAGTTTCTGAAGCTGTATGAAATCGGCAAATAATAAAAACCAAAAAATATGAAGAATGCGTCCCAGTACTGAAGGGGTTAATATACTACAACACCAATAAAAAAAAAAAAAAAGAACAAAAATTATCATGACACCCAAACTTCATCATATCCGTGGTATTTTTCCCCACACGAGAACAGTTCTGAGTATGGGCCGAGTCTGGAACTGAAATGTGTGAGTGAGTGTGTGTGTTTCCTGTGTTTCCCCAGGGCCGTGCTTATCGCTATGGCTATCAGGTCGACTCCAAGCACCACGGCACCTCCTTCGCCCACCACGAACACAGCGATGGCAATACGGTGAGACGCTATGTAATTAACACTCTCCCCAAGGCTTCCCACTCCCCTTCAATCTTAGAGTTACTATACCCACTCCTTGAATTATTAGTTATCTATGAGTTATTGTTATTATTTACCTTCGAGTTACTAATCCAATGCACTCCTTGAACTATTAGTAACCTATGAGTTATTATTATTTTCCTACGAATTACTAATCCCACTAATGCACTTCTATAACTATTAGTACCCTATGAGTTATTATTACTAATCTTCCTGCTACCTTATACCTACAAGTCACTGTTCTCACTATCAAGATATTATTCTCACGCTCCTTAAACTATCGACAGTTTGTATTAGGTACTATTTCCACTCTTCGTGAACCTTAAAACAAGAGAAATATAAGGAAAGCTACCTTAAAAGAAAGTGCGTTAAATTGTAGTGTATTTATCTATCTGTTTTATCTGTCTATTTCTTTATCATTTTCCTTTACAATTAATCAATGGTAATCTGATCATTCATGTCAAAATGCTGCGTCAGACCAACACACCCCACCAGCAATACACGTTGGACTTTCTTTTAATGACGTATTCTTTTACCTTGACTGTTTCCCCTCTTACACAGAAGGAAAAACCCCTTCAATGTTTCCTTACAGGTGGAGGGGGAGTACCGGGTGCATCTCCCTGACGGTCGCCTGCAGGTTGTGACGTATACGGCGGACAGCGAGAGAGGGTTCCGGCCCGTGGTGCGGTACGAACAAGGAAGATAGAGTACAGGCAAAGGTGCTCTTATCTACACTTCAGGCACAACAATGGCTCGTATTCTAAAGCACTTCATCTCCACTATTTTGCAAGGCTTTATTGAAATGTACCTGAGTTTTTAAAGGTGTTTTTTTACGGTTGTAGAAGCAGAGTGACAAGATTTCTACATTAAAAACTGGAATAACACTCTTGAAAAACCCGCTAATCATCTCTGTGGCCTTGGAAAATAGCTGTGGGGAGAGAACAGACCCTTTCTGAATACGGCCCAATAACTCACCACAGTCATCCAGCAGAAGTACAATAACCTGTTGACTTTGGTGGATATACATAGTATTCTTGAGGTATCTCTACTCAAGTATTAACCCATTCAGTACGAGGACGCATTTTTATATTTATTCTGTTCATGATTTGGCCATTTTTTACAGCTTCAGGAACTCATACAGGGATTTAAATAGTATAGACTCTGGCCATTAATCTTCTGACCTTCCTAAACCCTCCTAATGTCAATAAAACCGTCTAGTCACACACAAAACTCGTGGTAAGAATGTGTCCCAGTACTGAAGGGGTTATGGCACAAATAGCACCACAAGAGTATTCCACAAGTACAATAACCTGTTGACTTTGGGTGTATAGTACTCTTGAGGTATTTCTAGTTATGGTACAAGGTTATACCCCCATTAAGACTATTCCTAAGTTACAGTACAACAATTTACTCAGTTTTGGTACGAGTAGATATCTCTCATGAGCACAGAGGTACAATTGTGAGTATACTTTGGTGATGAGGAATGTCTCGCCCTCCGCCACCAGTTACTTCAGTCCTGCTGTGCTGCTATCCAGAAGGCACACACACACACACACCACTCAGGCTTGGGGTTCACTCTCAACCTTACAAAATCTTATGCATTCAGGGGAGAACAAATAAGAACTACTTTTTTAACCTTTTCAGTATTAAGACGCATTTTCATATTTCCTCTGCTTATTATATGTCGGTTCTATAGAGGTACACAAGCATCTTATACTCCACACTAGTATTTACATTGGCTATAGATAAGTGATATATTATACTGTATGCATTTGTTAACTGCTTATACTGAACCACTCCAGCAGGTAATAGCGATAATGTCCGTGATGTAATGTAATTGTAATGTGTTCCGTGTAACCTGTAATATTCGTTAAGTTTTTGTACGATTTATTTTTTATACTGAACTAGTTGATAAATAAATAAATAAATAGTGATTATCAGCCAGACATTTCAATCCCCCCCACACCGACACACACCTGCAGTCCTGTCTCTCTTATCAGGATTAACATTCGTCATAATCAAATCATAACAGATAATGATAAGCCTTTGTTAATTGATCTGACGTTGAATGAAGGCCTGTGATATCCAATAAAGAGTAAAGTTAAGTAAATCCACACCTAAGATGATGATGATGATGATGGTAATAATGTACACAGTGTTCATTTAAACCTGCTGTAATATAAAAAGCATCTCCTTTACCAACATTCATTCAGTTTCCTCTATTGTGAAGGAGGACAAATAATTAAACTACCACTATTACCACTGATGATGACAATGGTGATGCTAATTATCTCAACACCACCCCCGCACATATATCACCTTATCCTGCGCCTCATTCACCCTAATTAATCCCCATTAACAAGCTATCCCCCCTACAAAACCAGAGTAATAGTGAGTGAACAGCATAATATACAAGCTATTCCCCCCTACAAAACTAGAGTAACAGTGAGTGAACAGCATTATATACAAGCTAGCTATTCCCTTACAAAATCAGCGTAATAGTGAGTGAACAGCATTTTTCTGCCGCCGTGGCCATATACAAGTTACTCCCTACAAAATCAGAGTAATAGTGAGTGAACAGCATCTCCTGCCACCGTGGCCACATACAAGCTAGCTATCCCATTATAAAACCCGTGTAATAGTGAGTGAACAGCATAATATACAAGCTATCCCCTAGCAAAACATGATATCCTTGCTATACCCCTACAAAACCAGAGTAATAGTGAATGAATAGCATTTTTCTGGCGCCGTGGCCATATACAAGTTAGCTATCTCATTATAAAACCCGTGTAACAGTGAGGAAACAGCATAATATACAAGCTATCCCCCTACAAAACCAGAATAATAGCGAGTGAACAGGACAATATACAAGGTAGTTATTTATTCCCTTACAAAACCAGAGTAATAGTGCGTGAACAGCATAATATCCAAGCTATTCCCGTCAGCATATACAAACTATCCCCTTATAAAACCAGAATAATAGCGAGTGAAGAGCATATCCCTGCCGCGGAGGCCATAATTTAAAGGTCGCGCCGCCAGCTGGTCCTCGAACGTAACCGGAAATCCAAGATGGCGCCTTTGTTGTGATTGCTCTCACCAGTCGAGCCTTTCTTTGCTTCACGAGCCCACCGCTGCCCGGGGACACCACCGCCGCGCCCTGCACTCCCCGCCCGCACAGCACACCGCCGGGACACACACCAGGGCCGCGGGAGGGAGCAAGAGGCCGCCACACCAACCACAAGGCGGAGGATACAAGGAAGTGGGACCAGGCGAGGGCAAGGCTGTGCTGTGGTGAACTGTGGCGAGCTGTGGTGGAGGTGGTGGTGGTGGTGGTGATGGTGGAGGCTGTGGTGGGGTGGAGGGGCCGCCCTGCCCTTCTCAGCTCGGCCGCCCCCGCTACCCTCTGAGAGACAGCACAGGTGAGGGAGGGACGGACTGGCGGGCGGGCTGCGGGGGGGGCTGCTGGCCAGGGCTTCAGGGCTTCAGGGATCAGGGGTGGCCAGGGGCAGGCTTCGTGGGCCGCTGGGATGGCTTAGTTAGAGCTTCACTGGGGGAGTATATTAGGTTAGGTTAGGAAGGAGAGGGGCTACAGAGGACTGGGGTGGGGCTGGGGAGGTTAGATGAAGGCTAGAGAGGGCTGGTGTAGAGTTAGGTTAGGGCTGCTCTCAGGGACTACACTGGGTTAGGTTAGGTGGGTTAGGGGATAGGAAAGTTAGTTAAGGGGAGAGAGTACTGGGGTGTGGGCTGGGGAGGGCTGGGTAGGGTAGGTTAGGGCTACTCTGTGAGGCTAGACTGGGTTAGGTTAGGTAGATAAGGGAGTAGATATGGACAGGATGAAGTTTCTGAACCAAATGAGGGTGTTTGTTCCCCATCAGTCTCCGCTGCATCTTACAACTCAAACTTCAAGGTTACTACTACTGCTGGTGGTGGTGGTGGTGGTGGTGGTGGACTGCACACCTTAATTAAACAACATCAATGGAACAAACCCAATAAGAGAAACGAATATAAACCTAATTGCACAAAAAAGACATAATAATATACATCAAGAGTAGGAAAAAAATGGCAAATACACACAAAAGTAAGAGGTGATACAAAAGAATTTCCATCCCACACTGGCTAACATAATGGTGAATGATGCCGTTAGGTTAGGTAGTATTGGACGCACAACACAACACAACCCCAATACAGACACAGCTAACAACACTCTTAAAGAAACAATAACCCAGGCAGTGTTGAGGCAAAAGAAAGACTGCACAGATTGAGCTAACACATTCATTTCAGGTCGAGAATTGCATGTACGGATGACACAAAGGGAAGGGGGTTAGGATTGACTAGGGTGAGGGACTAAGGGTAGGTTAAGGGGCTGGGCAGGGCAGGTTAGGGCTATACTGCACTAGTTTGGGTTAGGTGAGGTGCTAGAGAGGGCTGGGGTGATGGGAGGGACTACCTATGATAAGTTTCCTTTAAGGTTTACGTGTCTTTTTCTTTTTTTATTGTTTCTTTTGTCATTTCACATTGATTTTGTTGTTTTGTGTTTCATCTTCCTTTGTTTCTTGGTGTTGTTTGTGTATAGTGCTTTGCTGCTTCTCCATCATTCACTTCCTTTGTTTGTGTTT
Source organism: Callinectes sapidus (assembly GCA_020233015.1). Lineage (NCBI taxonomy): Eukaryota > Metazoa > Arthropoda > Malacostraca > Decapoda > Portunidae > Callinectes > Callinectes sapidus. Next base: position 1,193,623 of record CM035180.1, read on the forward strand.
GTGTTTGTGTGAATTTCTTTGTAGAATCTCATTTAGTGAGTGCAGCTCAACAACAAAGGAACAGTTAATGAGATGCTTAAGGGAAAGGAAGGGAGAATAATTTAGGGAGGAAAGGACCTGACCATTCTTACATTCTAACCTGATTCACTCATTGCTACTTAATTAACATGAATCAGGGGAGTAGAAATAGGAAAACTTGAACAAGGATTTAAAACCTCCCTCCTAAATAAAGTCAAGTCACAGGAAGTTGGAAATACAAGTTAGGCAGGTGTGGAGTTCCAGTGCATATGTATAAATGGTTTACTCAAGAACCGCCAGGATTATTTGTGAATGTACTAAGAATATTGAATGATTCTTTTTTTTTATTGGTGTTATTTACTTATCTGTGCAAAAAAAATATGGTAATCTCCTCTGCTTATTCTTTTTATTCACTTATCAGAGCAGAAATGTTGTTTTTTCTCTTCATTCTTCTACTTACTTATCAGACAAGCTTGAATACCAATAAACATAACATGTGGAACAATGTACATAGATATATCACTGAAAAAAGTGGTGATATCTATTCATAGTATTAGAGGAAAGAATGTTTGAAAAATTTAATGTCCAGTAGTATGTGATGTGGTGGCATTTAAAAGGTACAGTAATCCTGAAATCATTATAAAAATTTAGCACAATCATCATCATCATCATCATCATCATCATTAGCACAATCATCATGATGTTTTGCTTAGTTTTCCCACAGAAGTGTTGGTATGATGAGGTTGACTTGCTTTCCTGACCGATATCACATGGTAATTGGTGTGCCTCTTGAAACACATTGATTAACTTCCTTCTGATGAATGATTCACTACAAACCTTGATAGTAGCTGAAGGAGAGAGAGAGAGAGAGAGAGAGAGAGAGAGAGAGAGAGAGAGAGAGAGAGAGAGAGAGAGAGAGAGAGAGAGAGAGAGAGAGAGATAAGCAGCAGTGACACAGGGAAGGCAGTGGAGTGGAGTGTTTGATGCAGCAAAACACAGCAGGTCACTGACTCACTCACTCTCTGTCTTGCCTTCACCAATGGCCAGTGTGTCAGTGTGTAGTGTAGTGGGGCATCACAACACCAGGAAATGAGGGAAGGAGCTGCAGGAGGCTGTTAGTTAGACTTATCCATGGCAGTGCAGTCCCTATGTGAGCACTGCTGCCTAATTCCACCCCATCATCCTCATCCATTAACTTGTCTAATCTTCCTTTAAAACTCCCCATTGTCTCAGCACTAACAATATGATTACTGAGTCCGTTCCACTCCCTACTCACTCCTGTCTCTATCTGAACAATACAACTGTCCTTGCTCATCACTCCCTTTTCTTGTTAGCTTGCATTTATTTATTTTTTATTCATTATTTATTGTTTTTTGGTGTGAGGTTAGGTGAGGTGAGGTGAGGTGAGGTGTGTGGCAGTGGAGGTGGTGGTGGTGGTGGTGGCTGTTGGTGGTCAGTCAAGTGTGGTTTGGTTGGGTTCACAAGAGACAGACAACCTTGCATATCCTTGTGTGTCATATTTAGTTCCTTTGCTTACAAGAAAGGAAAGTGCATATCATGATGACGTATCCACTCACTCACTCACTCACTCACACTGCCTCACCACTCACTCTTCTTCTTAGGTGAAGCATTTTTTTTCATTCATTTGTTTTTTATTTGTTTTATTTAATGATATTGATTTGTTTATTGTTTTGTTTACAGCTTGTTATGTGTTGCCTTTCTCCAGTTCTTTGTCACTTCCTTGTATATACTGGTTGTTGTTGTTGTTGTTGTTGTTGCTGTTTTGTCTTTTTCTGTTTATTTCATCAGGTTATTTCACCTTTTCTATAATTTTTCAGTGACAGGTTCTGTTGGGTGGCATTTTTCATTATTATTGTATTATCACTGTTCTTTGATGAGTGTCAGTGAGTGTGATGGTGAGTGTGTTGTGGTGTACAATGGTGTTGTTTCCTCTCCGCAGTATGGTGTTATGATGGGTGACCAAGTGGTGGACATCAATGTTGCTACAGTGGAGGACCTGGAGACCTTGGTGGGTGTGGGCCGAGCCAAGGCCGAGGCCATTGTTACCACCCGCACTGTGAGTCCATGCATGCATGTGTGTGTGTGTGTGTCTGTGCTACAAGAGAGAGAGTACTTATTGTTTTGACAGTTTAGTGCATTAGCAGCAGCTGTTGTTGATTCAGTGAGGTGTGAGATGTGAGTGGCAGAGTAGTTGTTGTTGTTGTTGTTGTTGTTGAGATAGGCCGGCTGACCGTCTCCCTCTGTGTCTGCAGTCAATGGTGGAGTTCAGCAGCGTGGAGGACCTGCTGGCAGTGCCGGGCATCGGCCGGAGTCTGATTGAACAGAACCGAGTGTGTCTGGTGTGCCGGCCGGTGTCTGGGGCCGGCACTGCTCCCCTCACCCGCCATGCCGCCGCCCGCCGCAGTCTGCGCCGCGCCTCGCACGACACCCGGCCACGCCCGGAGCCGCAGCACGACACGCAGGCGGAGGGACCCGTCAGCGGCGGCGGCGGAGGCCGGCTGTCCCGCGGGGCCACCAGGGAGCAGGCCGGGGAACACTCCTGCCCCACCAGGCTGCCCGGGTCCGGCCGCCGGGCCGACCCCCGCCCCCGGGAGGACTCTCCCCAGGAGGGAGTGGAGGGGGAGGGAAGGAGCTTAGTGCCAGAGGAGGAGGGCAGTGACTGCTGTGATTGCTGTGGGGGAGGGGGAGCCGTGGGGCAGCAGGACCCCAGCAACACAGGCCCTGGGGAGGAGGGGGAGCAGGAGGGGGAGGAGAGTGTGGGGGGCTGTGTGGGACAACCTCTGCGACGTGACCTTCACTGTGGCTGTAGTGAATCCTTGAGTGGTGGTGGCGGTGGTGGTGGTGGTGTTGGCGGCGGCAGTGGTGGGGGGAGTGGGGGACTGGGTACTGACACCCCCCACGAGGACACACCCCCGGACCTGCCCCTCCAGGTGCCTCCCCCGGCCCCCCCACACACACTTCCCGATGGAGACTCCTCCTCTTCTTCCTCCTCGTCTTCCTCCTCTTCGGACGGGGAGGAGCCGGGCGAGGGGCAGGACGAGGACAATGAGGAGGACGAGGACGAGGAGGACGAGGAGGGACACATGGAGGAGGACGGCCTGGACGAGGAGGAGGAGAGTGACCACTGCATGACGGTTGACCTGCCATGCTCACCCTCAGGGGACAAGAAGCAGGTCAGTCACCCCCCCTCACACCTTCCCTACCCTACCCTATCCTACCCTGCTCTACCCTACCCTGCCCTACCCTGCTCTACCCTGCTCTACCCTGTCTTGCCTTGCCATACACACACCTCTGATGATTTATTGATTTATTTCATCTTTTTTTCCTCCCAGTGTTTATGAAGGAGGATGAACTGTGTGGTGTGTGTGTTGCCTCCTTGTAATGGTTCATGAGATCAGTGTGTGGTGGTGTGGTGGTGTGGTGTGGTGAATGTTATGTGCAGTGTAGGTAGTACTTTGACTTTGACAACAGCTGTATTATCAGACATCATTGATTGTATTACCACAGTCATCAGTATTGGATCATCAGCAAATAGCAATGTATGTAGATTTACTTTTTCTTCTGGTTATTATTCAAGGGACAATTAATCAACAATATTTTCAACTTATTTATTTTTTTCACTTGTTTCATTTAGAAGTGTGAGAGAGTTGTATTATTAAGTGTTTGTTTTTGCATCTTATTAAGAGCCGTCCTGTCCTCCTGCAGATCAAGCGCAAGTCAGAGGTTTGTTCGGACTCAAAGGGTGTGTGTCCTGTGAAGAAGTCATGCAAGGCAGTGGAACACAGGTGGGTGTGTGTGTGTAGTGTGTGTGTGTGTGTTTGTGTTTGTGTGTGTGTGTGTGTGTGTGTGTGTATGTAGTGTGTGTGTGTGTGTGTGTGTGTATCTCTGTGCATCTGTGGCAGTCAGTGAGTTGTATGTGTATTCCCAAGAGATACTTAGCATCAGTGCCTCTCTCACCAGTGCCACGCCTCCTCTCCTCCACAGCGGAGAGAACAGCCGCAGGAAGGTGAGTGGTCTGGCGGGCCACAAGGTGTCGCCTCCCCCGGCCGGCCTCAAATCGTGGCTGGCCAAGTACCAGACGTGGTCACCCGCCCAGAAGCGCTACGCCCTCGACTCTCTCATCGACGTCTGTGATCTTAATGAGGTGAGGCGTGGGTGGTGGGTGGTGGTGCCTGCAGCAGGACCCCCCCTCTGCTGGGTGGTGGTGGTGGTGGTGGTGGGGGGACAACTACAACTGCCACAACACTTGTTGTGTGGTGATGATCAGCCACCGCTGGTGTTGTCTGCCGCTGGTTGTGTTGTGTTTGACTTTCTCATATTTCAATTGAAGGCGGAGTTGAGGCGTCTGTTGAGAATCTAATTGAACTTGCCTATTCAGAGGACAGATTTAAGCTTGTGTGGTATTTTTAGGGGTGGTTCCTGCCAGCATCATCAGCTTCCCTGAATCAGAGCAGTGGATTGTTTATAAAGAGTGGTGATGGGTGGGGTACTGGGGTAGTGTTGCTGCAGACACACAGACAGACAGTGTGGTGTGGTGTTGATGGCAGTGTTGTCTGAGGCTGGTGTTGTTGTTGTTGTTCCAGGTGCGTCACCTCCACCAAATCATCCTGCCCCAGTTCCAGCGGGACTTCATCTCGTTGCTGCCAAAAGAACTCGCTCTCTACGTGTTAAGCTTCCTCCCCCCGAAGGATCTCCTGAGGGCAGCTCAGACCTGCAAATACTGGAACATCCTGGCAGCTGATAATCTCCTGTGGAGAGAGAAGTGCCGGGAGGCTGGCATAGAGGACCACATGGTGGTGATGGACCGCCGCCGCCGCAAGGGCACCTGCATGAGCCACGTGTCTCCGTACAAGGTGAGTGTCCGGCCACCCCTCAGGCCTTTCCTCCTCTGGCTCCTCCTCCTCAATGTTCCTGCAGTGCCGGCCACTGTTGAGGCTCGGTTAGTGGTGTCCTTCCTGCAGATCAATCAATGCTAATCCCTCCCTCCCTCCCTCCCTCCCTCTCTCCCTCTCCTGCCGTTGCTAACGCAGTCCTCTGCCTCCCCCGCCACAGACTGCCTTCATGCGCCAACACAGGATAGAGATGAACTGGCGCATGGCCAGCCTGCGGCCGCCGCGGGTCCTCAAGGGCCATGACGACCATGTCATCACCTGCCTACAGTTCTCGGGGAACACCATTGTGTCCGGCTCTGACGACAACACCCTCAAAGTCTGGAATGCCACGTCTGGCAAGGTAAGGAACACAGTGTCACTCACTACTGCCTCTTGGTGCTCATCTCACCTGGTAATACTTGGTCCATCCTGTCTAACACACACACACACACACACACACACACACACACACACACACACACACACACACACACACACACACACTCTGTGCACTGAGCCATGGTGCTGCCACAATCTGTTCTGAGCACCAGGCAGTGTAGTATGTATTGCAGTGTTGTGTCAAGGTGTGAATGATCCTTGAGGAACACAACACATTTGTAACGTGGTCCAGCAGCACCTTGTCTGCGGTGCTGCCCCACGACCACCACCACCACCAACTCACCCGGCAACCTTTGCAGTGCATGCGGACTTTGACGGGCCACACGGGCGGCGTCTGGTCATCCCAGATGTCCGGCAACCTGATAGTGAGTGGCAGCACTGACCGGATGCTGCGGGTGTGGGACGCCGACACCGGGGAGTGTTACCACATCCTGTACGGCCACACCTCCACCGTCAGATGCCTCCACCTCCATGGGAACAGGTACACTGAATCACTGAATCACTCACTCAACACTTCCCTGCATCTTGCTCCCTATCTGGTGTTGTCACCATTCATGTCACCACCACAACTCACTCCAATGTTTATCTTGCTCTTCCAGACACAACTGTTTTATTTCTCTTTTACTTTAATTAATTTCCGTGTGTGTGTCTCTTGACACGGCTTGCCTCTCCGTCAGGGTGGTGAGTGGGTCGAGGGACGCCACGCTGCGGGTGTGGGACGTGCGCACCGGTGCCTGTGAGCGGGTGTTGGTGGGGCACGTGGCGGCGGTGCGGTGTGTGCAGTACAACGGCAGGCTGGTGGTGAGCGGAGCCTACGACTACATGGTGAAGGTGTGGAATGCTGAGCGGCAGGAATGTCTCCACACACTGCAGGGACACACCAACAGGGTCTACTCTCTCCAGGTAGGTAGGAATGCTCTCTCTCTCTCTCTCTCTCTCTCTCTCTCTCTCTCTCTCTCTCTCTCTCTCTCTCTCTCTCTCTCTCTCCATTAAAAGATAAAAGCACATGAAAGCAGCCACAGAAGCCCCTAACACTGGCACTGCACTGGCACCCACAGTTTGACGGGGTGCACGTGGTGAGTGGCTCGCTGGACACCAGTATCCGGGTGTGGGACGTGGAGACTGGCCAGTGCCGCCACACCCTCATGGGACACCAGAGCCTCACGTCCGGCATGGAACTGAAAAACAACATCCTTATCTCCGGTAATGCTGACTCCACTGTCAAGGTGTGGGACATCGTGACCGGCCGGTGTCTGCAGACTCTCTCAGGTAAAGGTTGTGGTGGTGTGGTGTGGTAGGGAAGTGTACCTGATGTGTGTGTGTGTGTTTGTTAGTGTGGTAAAGTATGTAGAGGCTCCGTTGTTATAGTTTGTGGTGGTGTGGTAGGGAAATGTACCTGATGTGTGTTTCAAGAGGTACCACTGTACTTGTGTGTGATGTCATTGTGTTGTGTTGTGGTTTAATTAAGGCTACAATGACCTCTAAAAAGTGTCTCCTATGGCTATGGTTGTAAGTCCTGCTTTTAACCTCTCTCTCTCTCTCTTTCTCTCAGGTCACAGGTGAGTTGTTTGAAGTTTTGTGTCACTGGGGAATGGCTTTGTTCCACATCAAAAGTGGGATACATAATTGACTGATTTCAATCACCCAATTTTGGATTACAGTACAGTTAACTGATTCCTGAAAGCATCTGACTTACCCAATATCCAACTTATTTGAGTTTGACTTTACTGTGATTTACTGCAGCTGAGAAATCAGTGTCATTGTGTAGCAGAGTGTTATGTGAGGTGGCAGTGTGTAGTGTGTGATGAGGTATGAGGTACCACTCATGTCAACAGTGGGGGGAGCAGTAAGGCAGAGCTTTGCTTAGTGCACTACATACATACAACATGTGTGATCATGTGGACAGGACACTTACAATTAAAGACACAAGAAGGTGTAGGAAGGAATTAGTGTTAGATTTAATAATCAGGGGAGCTTTGAAGGAGGATCTGATAGGATAGGCATGACACAGTACATTTGTCTGTTTCATGGAGGGAAGCTGTGTAAGTGTGATGGCTTTTTATAGATTCCTTTATGTTTAGTGTGTGTGTGTGTGTGTGTGTGTGTGTGTGTGTGTGTGTTCCAACACTGACGTCTGTGTTGTTCCCCCCGCAGGGCCCAATAAGCATCGGTCCGCAGTCACTTGCCTCCAGTTCAACAACATGTTTGTGGTGACGTCTTCAGACGACGGGACGGTGAAGCTCTGGGATGTGCGGACCGGGGAGTTCCTCAGGAATCTTGTGGCCCTGGAGTCTGGGGGGTCGGGGGGAGTGGTGTGGCGCATCAGAGCCTCGGACACTAAGCTGGTGTGTGCGGTGGGCAGCAGGAACGGGACCGAGGAGACCAAGCTGCTTGTGTTGGACTTTGACGTGTACGACAATGTGAAGTGATACATGGGGAGGCTAGTGTCGGGCAGCAGTGTGGTGTCCTCCATGTATACTTACAAAGTTCAAAGTGATGTTATACTGAGTGTGCTGCCAAGTAAGCTTGTGGTCATAGTTTCTCTGGTTGTCAGTTGGACAGTGTTTGTGGTGACTAACATTTCCCTGGTGCTAATACTGTACACACAAGGTCGTCATGGGACACTCACCGTCATCATCGTCATCGTTCACCTCGACCGGGCGGGTTTAGTTAGCGGATCATCGTCATTTCCTTGTGTTGTAAAGTGTCATCTGATCTTGCTTCTCTTTGTTGCAGTACGTTCTTTGGCAAACCTGCATTCAGGTCATAACAGAGTCTCTTGTCTTCTTCAAAACTCATTGTGTGTTTTATTAGTTTGTGTATTATTAAGATAAGTTAAATATTGACTTTGGTAAGAAAACTGTTTTTGTTTCACGTTTTTTCTTGGAAAGAGTCAAATGGATGGGAGAGGTTTGTATACCAAGGTAGTAGTGATGCCCAGATAAGTGTGTGTGTGTGTGTGTGTGTGTGTGTGTGTGTGAGAGAGAGAGAGAGAAGGAATGATAGAAGGTAGAGTGAGTAGTCTGTGGGCCACTGGTTGGCTGCCGGATCATCAGCAATAACAGTGTAATGCGCCAAAGTCTGATGAGCATAGGAATGAAGGAAGAGCATGATTGCTTGTGTGATGAGCAAGGGAGGAGCGTGAGGGAGGACAGGTTTGCTTGGGCAGAGTCTGGCTGGTGGAGAGGACTGCTGAGACCCAACACAGAGGGCAGCCCCTGCCAGACCAGGGGGAGCCTCGGCCAGCCAGTCAGTCAGTCAGTCAGTCAGTCACCTCAAGGCACTGCAGAGTGTCCTCCCCTCTAGTACTACATATCACCAAATGTCTTGCTCACCGTGTCGGGTCAGATGTGGTTCACGGAGGCGATAGTGAAAGGTCGGCATAAAACGGAGTTGTATATATATTTTCGTATGTACAATTTGATTAGTTTATCATTTGATCAGCACTCTTTACTTGACACACTCATGGGCCATACCGATGCCATTTTATTTGGTTTATTTAGTAATGTAGTAAGATGGTTTTCAAAGCTTGTGAAATACAGAGGCTTTATGTTGTGTATGTTTAGGAGACACTTGCCCGCCGGGGTGTGTCTCGGGAAGCAAATTATTCCAGAATTTTATCTGTGATGCCTTTATATTGATTGATTCACGAGTGGCAGTGTTGCCGGAGCCCCGTCACCTTCCTCTCCTGTAGTTCTTGTTCTACGTTCTGTTCTTTTTTGCCTCAGATTATTTTTGATAAGGGTCTTGTGCCCTCTCAAAAAGAACAGTGTTCTGTACTGTGTTATAGGGATGAATATAGCTATGATGAGCATACATAGAGGTCTAGTCTGCCATTTCTGTGTGACAGTCCTTGCTGTTTTTCTATTTTTTAGGTTATTTGACATTTGTATTAGGTAATTTGACTTTTTTGTATTAGTTTTTTGTTTTGTTTTTTGTCTTTTATGTAACTTAAACAGTGAGAAGAGATGCCAGCAGCGTGGCTTGCAGGCTGTAGGAAATGTTGGCTGCAGGGAGAGCATTGCATTTCCTCAGGTCTTCTTCTCTCTGCAGCAAAAGTGGTGGTGGTGGTGGTGGTGGTGGTGGCGGCAACCACGTGGCACACCAGGTATTGCAGTGCCTGGCGTGGCTCTGGGCTGGATGGAGGCGTGGTGCAGCTGAGCATGCACTCATCAGTATGGACACTTTCTTCTGCTGACATGTTTGTGCAGCGTCTAGGCAGCAACTTGCAAATATTACTGTTTTTGTCTACCGGGATGAAGTGGCAGGTTATCGTGTCATTACCTCGTGGCTTGACACTTTCTTTCCATTATACTCATTTTTGCTTATTAAATGACAAAGTGCATTCTGAATATTTTGTCAGTTCCATTTTGTGTTGAAAAGTTTTATGATTGTTCAGGAAATAGTTTTTGTTCCCTCTTCAATGGAAGCAGTGTTGGGTTGCAGAGGCTCTTTGTGTTCATGTTCAGTCTATAGTTTGGAGTGAAGCATGACAAGGGTTGCAGGGAATACTACTACTTGTAATCCTAAACTGAGTTCCTGCCCCACTGTAGTGTCACTCAGCCAGTCCCTGGAAGCCAGTCCCTGTCTTGTAACTAGCACGACTTGCTGCCATGTAGTATTGGTCTCTTCCTCGCTTTTGAGAGGAATGTTAATGATGGTGATCTGAAGCATGGTTGTTTAGCTGAGGGCTTGGAGTGTGTGGCTGGCACGGGGCCACCCAACCACCGACAGGAAGCAGCAACACTCAAGGGTAACTGTGCAGACTTACTTACTGGGTGATTCCACACAGCAAGCGTTGCTGAGAGAGGGAAAAGAGCGAGAGTAAACATTTTTATATTGCCTGCAAGACCACCCGTAGTCTCTTAGTTAGTCGTGAGTATATATATTGTATATATATACATACATACTTTACCTGCTGCTGAATATTCATAAACATTTTGTCACTTACTCAGCCGTCCATTGTTTAGAATATAAAAATGTGTTATTTTTCCCATCTGCGCCGAGGAGTGAGGGGTGCGTGGCCTCGCCCGCCACGCCTCGTCAGGGCTGGGCATTTGTAAACCTGGATAAGAAATAGTTTAGTATTTTCTTTTCTTTTGGAAGAGAAATGAGATTGCTCAAGTTTTTTTATTCCTTTATTTTGAAAATGTGCATGTATGTGTATAAATATTTGTATATTTATACAAGAAGTGCATGAGAACAGACAATTCATCGCCACACACTGAAGAACACAACCCTCACGCCCACCAACACACAGAGAACATGTCTTGAAGCATAATAATACTGAACACCACGGCAGCAGGCAGGGCAGGGGGCATCAGGGCATCAGGGCATCCCCTTCCCCTGCCCCTGCCCCTGCCCCTGTCCGCCGTGCACAGCGCCACACAACACTGGGATGAAGCAATTTCTTATATTTACATGAACATACTTAACCTTAATGTTTGACTTGGGAATATGTGGTCATTACTGTGTAATTATGTTTCATCACTTAGATGCATACAAGAAAATGAGTCATAACTCTTGGTCCTTGTGGTAATAAAATTACTCCTTTTTTATGATCTGTCTGTCATTCATCCCAAGATAATTACATATATACTGCTGCTACTGCTACTGGTACTGGTGGGGTAGGACAGCACAGCACAGGATGGGCCTCCTTTACCAGTACATATACCCTATTTCTGCACGTGTTGCCCACTCTACAGTATTAATTAACAAAAATGTTGCTCTTAACTCCTACCCCCCCCCCCAACCCCACTGTGCTGCCCATACTAACTATATATATATATATATATATATATATCTTTTTTTCTTATCCTGCAAAATCTGCATCCCAGTAGTAGGATGTAGCTAAATACACATGTATGTTATGGTGGAGAGATGGATATTAGACTGAAAATGAATAGCGTAAGCTCGAAGATAGTGGTGGTGGTGGTGGTGGTTTACGTATGTGTAATGTTTGGGTGTACAATTGGGGAGTGGGGGTTGGAGGGTGGGGGCGGGAATGGATAGGGCCGTCTCGGGAGGGGGAGGTTCCTGGCTGGGTAGGGTAGTAGCATTTCTCTCTCTCTCTCATAATATCGACATAAGGATTAACACAAAACAAACTTTTCGAGACTTACAATTACCAAAAAACAAAACCAAAAATAACTTGAAATAAGAAACCATAAGGAGCGTAAATGAAGTCGACGTCACAAAATATTGTCCTATCAAAATAGAGAAGAGCAATGGCGGCTAGAGAGGGAGGCAGAGGAGTGCAGTGACACATTTTCACCATTTGCTCACCAGTGGAGGCACATACGAGGTTAAATGTGAGAGTGAGAAATAACCCTAAGACACTCAATTCACAGTACAGCGAGTGTGAATAGTGAAACCTTAACGAGTGAGGAGTGAGCGAGTGCATACCGAGAGGGAGAGAGAGGGAGTGCGCTGGCCTTGAGTGACACATGTTTAAATACCCTCATAGACCCCAAACCAAACGTCCCTTCACCACACCACACAATCAGGGACAAGGGAAACCAACCTCTCACACGACCCATTACCCATAACCCCCCATTTTCCCCTTAAAAACCCCTTAAACACACTACCCCTATTTAAACCAAGGCCGAGGTCTGACCCCAAATTCAACTTAACGCTACAAATTTCACCTCCTTGACCTCACAGCCGCAGGTCAGGTCAGCAGAGGGGGGGAGTGGGTCAGGGGGGAAGTATTGGGGGGGTGAGAGGTCAGGTGGTGGGCAGGTGGTCAGTCAAGGCCAAGAATTGAGGTCAAACTTATGTTGTTGTGTTCAGGAAGTAGTGTTCAAGTGGGTTAATGGGGGTTTTAATGGGTTTTTGAGGGTTTTAATGGAGTTATGGGCGTGTTAATGGTCTTGTTATAGTTTGAATGGGTGTAGTTCTTGTATGGGTTGAAAGGAATGGGTGCTGTGGTTTTTAAAGTTGTTTTTATGGGTTTCTCAAGGAATTAATGGGTTTTGAATGGGTTAGTGAGGGTTAAATGGGTTTAGTTCATGTATGGGTTCAAAGGAATGGACCCAGTATATTCTAAAGATGTTTTTGTGTGTTTCTTAAGGATATAATGGGTTTGTAAAGGAATTAATGGGTTTCTAAGGGAATTAATGGGTTAAGTAATGGTTTTGGTTCATGCATGGGTTTTAAATGGGTTTATGGGGCTGGAAGTTTAAATGAATGGGTCTATTTCAGTGTATGTTTAAAGAATGCGTGTTTAATGGGGTGAAAGATGAAGTTAATGGGTTTACTAATGGTGTGTTATCTGCGTCTGATTTGTGTGATTTTATTCTGTTGGTGAAAGTTAGTGAGGGAGTGTGTGTTTTGTGTGTGTGTGTGTGTGTGTGTGTTTATGTGTGTATGTGCATGGGGGCTGGCAAATGAGTGGACTCTTTTCATACATATATTTGTCACCCTTATGATAAAATGTCTTCACTTTTTCAGCTTCAGAAGTGTGTTGATGTGTGTCTCCAGTAATATTGTGACATGAGTGTGGTGTCAACCATTCACTGGTGTTGTTCCAGGCTGAGGTGTGATAGTGCACAACACCATGAGTGAGCCATGCGGCGGCGGCGGTGGGGTCAGAACGCGAACCTACCCCTCCGTCAGTAGCATGGAGAGAGGCAGCGGTGGTGGCGGTGTTGTGGGTGGTGGTGGCGGTGGCTCGGCATCCTCCACATCAGGGTTTCCGAGGATGTCGCTCCGTTCGCTGCTATTCAACAGTCCATTTTCTATCCGAACGAGGCCCAAGAGAGTCCGCACACCACCGTCCTCATGTGAGTAGTGTGTGGTGTGGTGTGTTGGTGATGGTGTTAGTATGGTATGGTGGTGACGGTGGTGGTGTTAGTATGGTGTGGTGGTGATGGTGGTAATGGTGTTAGTATGGTGTGATAGCAGCTATTCCTTTCACCAGTTCACATTTTATTTATTTATTTTTTGACATTCCTTTCACTTCATTCCATATCTCCTTTTCATTATATAGGATCTTATTTGTACTTAATTTTTTTACTCTATCATTGCTTCCATCTTCGCAGCTTTCCTTCGAGGTGATACTCAAAGTTTACCCTTCTATTACTTTCACCTCTCTCTGTTGTATATACCTTCAATGTTTATCTCAGCGGCGATGCACAGACAATTACCATCCTCCTGTTGTTATTGTCTCATGGTGAAGGTTAATGGTTCATAATATTCATCACACATTGAGTCTCTTGCTTATTTATTCCTGTCTCATCCCACTGGTGTGTTGAGAAAGCAAAGGGATGAGTAAGCCAGCAGCCAGCCGTGTTTTGTTGTCTGTCTTGCTCTGTGATGGAGAGGGTGGTGTTTTCCTGATGTTTGTTCAGTAAGGCAACTCAGAGTCAGCAACCCGGGCAGGACAGGAATTAAAGAGTTCAAAGTTTGATAAAGGAAGAGATATGAAGGAATTAACTTCCCTAATGTATGTAGTGGTTGATGAATAGAATACTTGGATGGAGTTATAGGAATAGATTAGAGAAATTTATATATGACAGGGATGGAAATGTGTGTGTTTAATATAGAGACTGCCACATGAAGGTCTGATAGTTTCTCTAACTCCTTTAGTACTGGGACACATTTTTACCATAAGTTTGGATTTTATTAGATGCTTTTATTGGTATTAGGAAAGGTCTATGAAGGTCAGAAGATTACTGGCCAGAGTCTGTACTATTTGAATCCCTACTTGAGTTTCTGAAGGTGTATGAATTGCCAAGTAACTAGCAGAATGAATATGAAAATGCTTCCCAGTACTGAAGTGATTGAAGTGCAGTGAATTTAAAACAGATAGAGAGAAACGAAAGTACAATTGTTCCTTCCAACTTTTTCTTATCATACCTTAAGTTAACTTCACTGATTATTGAGATACCTTTATAAACATTCAAATCTTAGGTAAAAAAAGAAAGTAAAGAGAAAAGATAAAAAAAGAACGCAAAAGGTAGAATATTCCAGAACCGTAACATACAACACAGCCTTCCCTCAGTGAATCATAGTGAAAAAGATTTGTAAAGTGAGATACAGTACAAGTGATAACCATCTGGGAAAACAAGGAGTGATGACAGACGCTGCTTATCAGATAAAGAGATAACCATTTGTTAGTCTGGGGTGACAAATGTTGCTGTAATGGGCAGGGGTGGGTGGAGGGTTTCCTCACCATGATAACTCTGCTTTATTAAGGCTCATAGAATTCTTAGTCAACCTGCTCTCTCTCTCTCTCTCTCTCTCTCTCTCTCTCTCTCTCTCTCTCTCTCTCTCTCTCTCTCTCTCTCTCTCTCTCTCTCACCAACACAAGTTTTCGAGGCTACAGAGATGATCAATGGGGTTTTCAAGAGTGTCTTTCCTGTTATTCGTTTTGTGTTTGTTATTTGTTATTTCCTTTATTGCTATTTATTTCATAGCTTTGTGATTTAGAGTTTATATTATTTCAGGGGTTATTTCGTTTATAGTTATTTAATTCATTGCCATTTAATGTATCGTTTGTGTTATTTCAATGGTTATTTCTTTTATAGTTACTGTGTGTTGGTTTATATGTTCCTTTTTTATTTGGTATAATTGTGTGTGTGAGGAGTGTTTACTGCAAAGAGAGGGAGGAGGAGGAGGAATGGTAATGAGGAGAGAATGTTGATAATGAATGATCTTGTTATCTGTGGCTCTTATCTTTATGGAATAATTGTTGACCCTTTTTTTTCTGAGTCTGTTTACTTTCTGTGGCGAGGATGATGATGATGACGATGATAGGGATGACACAGATTACAGTACACCATCGACTATTGGTGGTGGCAGGATGATGATAATGGAGAATATTTATTTACCCGGGCACATATTAACAGACATTCTTAACCCCTTCAGTACTGGGACGTATTTTCATATTTATTCTGTTTGTTATTTGCTGATTTTGGTGTTGAATTTGTGGTGTATTGGTGTTGTACTGAAGTCATTATCTCATCAGCAGCCTCACATTTACTGGTGATGAGGTAATGGGTAAAGTACAACACCAGTTCCTAATGTCAATGAAGATGTCTAATCACACCCAAAACTCAAGGTAAATATGTGTCCCAGGTCTGAGTTAGTTAAGGCTTATATTCTCAAACACCTCTCTACGTCACCTCCACTATTTCACAAGGCTTTTTTTTAATGTACACAAGTTTTTAAGGTGTTTTTTTATGGTTCTAGTGACAAGACAAGTTTTTACTGTGTTTTTTATGGTTCTAGTGACAAGATTTCTACATTATTAACTGGAGAAACACTTGAAAACCTTGCTAATAATTATGTCTGTGGCCTTGAAAAATAGTCCCCATTAATATGAGCTCTGTCACTTAAACTTCTGAATGTGTAAAGTGTGTGGAGGTGTTGGTTGGTTTGATTCATGTTCATGTGCTGTTCTTTTGTTGGTCAGTCAGTCAGTGGATTGATGATGATAATGATAGTGAGGTGAGGTGAGGTGAGGGGTATGTATCTGTTGCAGTGATAATAGTCTGATAGTTAATGGTGTTACTGAGAGTTCTAGGTCATTGCTGTGGTTTTTCTGCAGTTGGTCTCATTTACACTAACTTTTTTCCATGCTGAAGTGCTACAGATGTTTCTCAGTTGTAGAAAGACAAAATTATGCATATTTTTCCCTCTTATCTGTCCTGTGTCTCTACTTGAACACAATTTTCCTTTTGTTTCCTGCTTATCTGTCCTGCGTCTTAACTCAGACAAAAATTGACCTTCTTTTTGCCACTTATCTATCCTGCATCTCACTTCAAGCCATTCTGACATTGTTAGGAAGGTTAGTGAGTGAATGATAACCACTGAAACATTCTCACCTTAACTTTCCCCCCCACACACACACACACATTGTTTTGATCACTGTAAAAGAACACAGACAGTACTGGAGCACTCCCAGCCTATGTGTACCTGTCTCCCCCACAGACAAATTAACGATAGAGTCAGAGGGGGGCAGCGGCGGCGGCGGCGGCGGTGGCAGTGGTAGCGGTGGCGACTCCTTTGGTGGCGGGGCGGGTGACGGGAGTGTGCCGGGTGACCCTCCCAGCTGGAGCTCCATCCGGCGGCACCATGCTGGGGGGAGGAGTCTGGTGGGGAGCAGGCGGGGCTCTGTGGGGTCCCGGGGCGCTGCCAAGGGGGAATCCTGCTCCTCAGAAGGGGTGAGTATGATGTAGTGCGTGTGTGTGTGTGTGTGTGTGAGTATGATGTAGTGTGTCCTTCACTATATGAGATTTGGAATCCCATAGTAACAGTAGCCAGAATGATGTTAATGTTGCTGTGTTGTGTTGTGTGTCGCAGGGGGCGTGTGGTGGTGCGATACCAGGCGGCGGCGGCGGTGGTGAGGCCATGGCGACACCCGCAGCAGCTGGCGGTGGTGGTGGCGGTGTCCCACACCTCACAGATCCCCCCACTGGGGCGACGGCAGCGACAGGAGGGGGCGAGGTGGGGCGGAGGGAGTGCCCACTGTGCCTGCAGGAGGTGGCCGGGGACGCCTTCCCCACGCTGCTGTCCTGCCCTCACTCAGCCTGCCTGGCCTGCCTGCGCCAGTACCTGCGAGTGGAGATCACAGAGTCCAGAGTCAACATCAGCTGTCCGCAGTGCAGTGAACTGATGCATCCGTCGGACATCCACGCCATCGTTGACAATGCGCTCCTCTCCTTCAAGTTTGAGGACTTCATGCTGCGCCGCGTCCTCTCCACGGACCCCGACACGCGCTGGTGCCCCGCCCCGGACTGTGGCTACGCCGTGGTGGCCTCCGGGTGTGCCGGCTGCCCCAAGCTGAAGTGTGAGCGGCCGGGGTGTGGCAGCTACTTCTGTTACCACTGCAAGGCGGAGTGGCACCCCAACCAGACCTGCGACATGGCCCGGGCACAGCGCTCACCCAACATGCTGCTCTCCTCCTTCAGCTACCTGCACGACATCCAAACCAGTGAGTGTCCAGTGTCCAGTGTCGGGTGTGGGTGCTGGCAGGCACCACCACCACCACCACACTTACTCATGCACACAGAGAGGGAGAGAAGCTTCACCTGACTTGTTGTGTGTTTTACCTTGTTGTTTACCAAGTTGTGATTTACAGGAGGGGAGTAATCATGTCTCTATGATCATTATCAAGTGTCTTCTTAAAAACACGGATTTTTTGGCATTCAGAATTTCCTCACTAAGCCCATTTTATTTATTCACAATCCTTTGAAGAAAAAATACACACACACACACACAGTCTCACCTCACCCATCCACACAAACCCACTTCTTGACTCCTCCTCACCACCATTCACCACCGTATCCTCACCGCCCTCTCCAGGTGATGACGTGAAGGCGTGTCCTCGCTGCCAAGTGTTGATAGTGAAGATGGACGACGGCTCGTGCAACCACATGACCTGCAGTGTGTGTGGCGCCGAGTTCTGCTGGCTGTGCATGAAGGAGATATCTGACCTTCACTATCTCAGGCAAGTGTGGAAAAGTTGTATTAATGGGCTGAGTGTGTGTGTGTGTAGGGCAGTGTGAGGTGGTTGTTTCTGAAGAGGTGTTGGGTGTTGCCAGTATCACTCTGCACTCAAGAAACAGTCACATCAAACAGTAAGCAGAATAGATATGAAAAAAGTGTCACAGTACTGAAGGGAGTGAATAAATTGGCACCCCTTGGCACCATCATGGAATAACTGACGTGTTCCTTCACCGGCAGTCCATCAGGGTGCACCTTTTGGGGGAAGAAGCCGTGGTCCAGAAAGAAGAAGATCCTGTGGCAGTTGGGCACTCTGGTGGGAGCTCCTCTGGGCATTGGCTTGGTGGCCGGCCTTGCTGTGCCTGCCATGATCATAGGTGAGACACACTTCAACATTACCTAACCTATCCACCACAGACACTACCACACTTATACCTAATACCTCGGTTTCTACTAATGATGATGATGATGCCACTGTTCCTACTACTACTATGACTACTACTACTACTAATGATGCTAAACTACTAATGTCCATATTCAGAAATGCTGCATCTTGACTCTGTATTTTCAAAGGCCACAGAAAGTACAAGCTGGGTTTCTGAGGGTGTTTCTCCTGTCAGTTATGTTCATTTTTTCATCCGAACCATAAAAAACACCCTTGAAAACTTGTGACACTTAAACAAGAGCCTTTTGAAAGAGTGGAGGAGCTGCAGCGGTGGAGTGTTTCTGAATATGGTCATAATAATACCTACCACTTCTGTTTCTACTCATGATGATAATGATGATGATGTTGATGCCAGTGTCACCATACCTAACCTAACCTCACCATTGCCCCTTTCTCTCCACCTCCACTCCTCCCCACACAGGCATCCCTATCTGGGTGGGAAGGAAACTCCATGCGCGGTACTCCCTGAGCAATCCACATCGGCGCAACCTGGCGGTGGTGGGCGGAGTGACAGCCTCGGTGAGTAATGGTGGTGGTGGTGGTGGTTCCTTTGGTTGCTGTGATAGTGTGTGTGTGTGTGTGTGTGTGTGTGTGTGTGTGGTGTGAAATTGGTGGTGTACTTTAGCCCAGCAGCTCCAGATTTACTACTCCTATGATAATGGCTAAAGTACACACCAATTTTGAAAGGTTAACATAGATTTTAAGACCAGAAATTCGTCTAGGAAAAAAAACTAGACATCACAATCTCTGTTAATATTATCCCTGACCTTTCATTTCCCTATAAGACGCACATCTCACACGTGTCTCCCTGCAGGCCGTCATCTCCCCAGTGCTGGCGGGGCTGGCGGTGAGCATAGGGGTGCCCATCCTGCTGGCGTACGTGTATGGTGTGGTGCCTGTGTCACTGTGTCGCTCGGGGGGCTGCGGCGTCACCACATCTGCATCGGGGGTGAGGATAGCCTTCGACGACGAGAACGGGATGGTCTTTGGCCTGCCCGGAAGACAGTCAGGTAAACGCAGCGACGGACTCAGTGACTCTGTGCCTCGTATTCTCAAACACTTTGCTCCCTCACCTCCACTTTCTTCCCAAAGATTCTAGTTGGTGGTTGTGATGTTATTGAGGCTATTTTTATGGTTCTGGTGATGGATTGGTAAGATTTCTGGTTTATTATGAGGAAAAGCTGTCTTGAAAACTCAGCTAGTTGTCTCTGTGACCTTGGCAAATTGTGGTGAGAGAGCAAAGCATTTCTGAATACTGGTCTAAGATGCAGATAACTGTCCTTGAAGTAGTCACTCAGAAAACATACATTGGTGTATTTAGAATAGTACATGAAGAAGACAGTCTGATGAACAGGTGACAGACTGAGTGATTGAGGAAAACAGACTGAACAATGAGGACTGAAGAGGACACACACAGAGAGTACATTTTAAATTGATTGTACGTACTTTCCTCCAGTTAAGAAATGATGTAATTTGATATCATAAGCAAACTTGTATAAATAATAACAGATAACAGTGGTGGCAGGAGAGGTGGAGTGGACAGCAAGATAACTTACTTCCTGGTCTGTCATTACCAGAGAGAGAGTAATTCATCAACACATCAACACCACCTTCCCATTACCACTTGTCCATCACTCACTCACCTCATTCACTGGTTTCATTGTAATTAACCTAAAAAGTAACCTGTCTAACTACGGTCTTTCTTCTGTCACCCTTCATTCATTTCCCTTCATTATTGTCCTTATTATTGCCTTTATGATTACCTGCACTAATACACTCCAGGAGAAATTGAATGAGTTAATATCTTCAGCATAGTAACCTTCACTCATGTCACTGTTCCTTGCTCCCCTCCCCTTCAGAGTCCAGTCATGTAGGAGGGGGAACAGCCAGCATTGGGGAGGTGTCCTGCGGGGCATCCCTCTCGGCTGACTCGGCTGCCCATGCCCTGGCAGAGAGCGACAGAGAGAGTGCCAGTAACACCGCCATTGCCCCAGCCTCCCTCACCGGCTCCATCGCATCGTCCTGCATCTCCCGAACCAACAGGTGAGTATTCCTGGTCTTTGTGTTGCTGCTCTCTGTGGTGTCTTGGTGTCTGTTCCTCTTGTGATACTTGCTTTGTTTCATGTTTCATTGTGTTTACCAGTGATTTGAAGGGATTGTTTTACTGGATTCTGTTTTGTGATTTATTTTTAAGACTCTCTCTCTGCAATCTACGGTGTACAGTGATCTCAGTTTTCTTTCATTGTATTTGTTGGTTGAATATTTATTTCCATTGAACCTTACATGCAGAACTGTACTGTTCTAAACTTGCCCTCCACATCCACCACTCACTCTCTCTCTCTGTTTCCCTGTGCCAGGCTGGAGGTTCATGTAGACATAGCACAAGGGACTCGGTCAACGGCCAGTGGAGAGACGGCCTCCCTGGCCATCTCGGAGCGGTCCACCCACACCCTGGACACTGAGAACGCCTCGCTGCGTGGCCTGGCCGGCTCACTGCTGCAGTACAAGGTAGGTGTGGTGCCTCCCCCCCCCCCCCGGGCCTGATGACAGACAGACAGACAGTTGGCATTGTGTTATAGTGTTTGTTTGAGTGAGGCAGTGCAGTGCAGGTCAGCGGTGTTTGTGTTGCAGGTGTGTGAGAGCGAGGCGGAAGGTGACCTGGGCGGCGCAGCGGACAGTGCCAGCGGTGTGTTGGAGGGCCTGGGCCCCCACCCTGCCGGCCTGGGGCTGCATTCCTCGCTGCCACCGGCCGGTGACTCTGGCTCGGCCGACCTGCGGCTGGACAGCGTGAGTGCCATCATCACGGCGCGGCAGTTCTCGCGGCGGCACAGTGCCTCCGGCGGGCGGGGCGTCACATTCCAGGGAGACGGGCCGGAGGCGGTGGACCACGTGGCCCTCACCCTGGACGACGATGACGGGGAGGAGGCCGAGGTGCCAGACAGCCCCTTCAGCTTTGAGGAGGGCCAGGCGGCTCCCTCTGGCGGCCCTCCCTCCCTCACCAGCCAGCCCGAGATGGAGAGCCAGTCCCCGGCGGTGGCCGCCACTCCCCAGAGTGGCTCCCCGGTGCTGGCAGCGGTCCACCACCCCCACAGCCCCACCGCCCCACACCCCCACCGGCGGGGGCGGCGGCGGCGGGCCTCCAGTGCTGAGGGGAAGTCCAGCCGGAGCTTTGAGCGTCCTGCACGGTGCGAGTCCTTCCCTAAGGTGGATACGTAGTTCATCTGTGATAACTGTTTCTTCCCTCTTTTGTACGCCTCAGCTGCTGCTGCTGCATGGTGAGATGATGGTGAGGTGTGCTGCCCCCCCCCCCGCCACATGCTGCTGCCCCGCCACGGTGCTGCTGGCTCAGGGGCAGGGGGGGGGGGGGGGAGGCAGCCGGGGCAGGGCAAGTATTGGGAAGGTGGTGGCGGTGGGGCCCTGGAGGGGTGGCAGTGATGTGGGACACGACCCTCAGTGGCAGTGAGAGGGGAGGGAGGTAGGGAGGGAGGGAGGGAGGGAGTGAAGGGGTTGAACACAGCCACACGTGGTGCCTGCCCCGCCCCGCCCCGCCCCGCCCCGCCCCGCCATGGTGGGTTGGTGGGTAGGTGGGTTGGTGGGTTGGGCTGTGACTCGCTGCACTGGGACACAGTTAGTGTTAGAGGAGTGAGTCGGCCGGCCATGGATGCTTCCACTCATTGTCTTGATTCTGCTCAGATCGGCAAACCTTTACTGCCCCGCGTGTCAGTACGTTTGCTTCTATTCCACACTCTTCTTTTAGTTCTTTACTCATGAAAGATGGTTTTCTTTTTTCAAATTCATCTCTTAGGATCTCTAGTGTTCCTATCAAGCTGTTATTTTTAGTACTATTATTATTAATGAGGTTTTATGTTGCGTGATGCATGAAAGAATTTTGTCTTTACCAGAAATATTGATTCCTGAACTTGTGTTGAATTTCCACATTATTTTATTTCTATTTGATTCCATTTTTTTGCTGGTCTGGTGGGAACATGGAAAGGAAAAAGCATTGGGATGGCGCTCCTTCCACCCTCTCAGACGCCACATTGCTAAAGATTATGTTGTCTGCGTTTCATTCTGTTGTCTGTGTTTCATTCATTCATGGTGTGAGAGGGGAAGTGGCTGAGGGCAGTGAAAAGAAAAGATAAATGATGACAATGATAATAAAGAAAAAGCCCCACAAATGATGCCATTCCCAATTAGTAACAAATTAGTGACAATTGGCTCAAAATTCCTCCTTTAAACAACCCTGTGTATTTGTGTGTGTCTGTGTGTGTGTATGTATGTGTGTGTGTCCGTCCCTCCTTCCCTTTCCCTTCCTTCCTTCCTTCCTTCCTTCCCTTCCATGCCACAACAAAACATTCCAGCCCTGCAATGGGAGAGATGACTGAGGAAGCAAAGTGATACAGAAAATAGGTGTGGAATCTATGAAAAATGATGGTGCATATTATGATAGTGCCTCCTCTCCTCTTCCTCCTCCTCCTCCTCATCCTCCTCGTCCTCCTCCTCCTCCTCCTCCACTGTGGCCTCTTCCTCCTCCTATCTTCCCTTGCTGGCAGACTGAATCATCATATCTGCCGCCTGTTTTGTCTGACTGTCTTCTCACATCAACCATTGCTCACCTCTTAACTTGGCACAAAAAACTGGACTGCCCCTGAATGCACACACACACACACACACACACACACACACACACACACACACACACACACACACACACACACACACACACACACACACACGTATGCCCTCCATTACCCATAAACCTCCAGTACTCACTAAATACCCAATTATGTACACAACACATACCCAAAACCCCATACCTTAAAAAGAAACCCCATTAATTCTTCCCTCATTCCTCCTCCTCCTCCTCCTCCTCTTCCTTTGCCTCCCGTTACAATAGGGCAGTAAGTAAGTGGGCAGTTTCCTCACCGTAAGTGTCAACCGTTGGGTATTAGTAAGTGGGATTAATGTGGTGATGTTCTTCTCTCCCTTCCCTCCCCCTGGATGTTATTACTGTCTATGTTCTTTTTCTCTTCTTTTCTTACTAATTACATGTTTTAGTATGAATAACCAGTGTGGTCAGAGGTCTTTGTTTTTATTTTATTTTGTTTTATTTCTTTCCTTTGTGTTTTCCTTTGGTTTTCTGCTCAAGATGTCTTTATTTTTTTTTGGATGAATTTTTTTTTAGTTCTGTGTCTTCTCTTGTTTTTTTTTCTCTCTTCTTTTTTTTGGTAATTGATTTTTTTCTTCTTCATAGAGTGAGTGAGTGAGTGAGTGAGTGGTTGTAGGAATATGTAGAGTTGTAGAAATCCACTTCATTAATCTGTGAGTGTTGTTGGTCATTGCCACGTTGATACAAGCTGCTGAAATATTCTGTCCAAAGAACCCAAAGTTTCATACGTTTGTACTGCGTAGTCTCAAAGAAAGGAAATTCATAATGATAGGAACATAATCTTACATTTAGATAGGCCATGGAGAACTGCTTGCTTCTATGTACAGTGTGTGTGTGTGTGTGTGTGTGTGTGTGTGTGTGTGTGTGTGAGTGAATTAAGTATGCAGGCATTGCAACAGTTACATTTGCATCTTGTCTTCTTCACATTCTTGTCACAGTCTCCATTCTTCTCTTTTTGTTATTATTGTTATTCTTGTCCTTCCCTTTTCCTAACCCCCTCTCTTAATTTTTATTTGTTTTTGTTACCTCCATTACTTTCCTCTAGTTTTCTTCTAACATTCTCTTTCTCTTCTTCATTCCTTCCTTCAGCTTTTCTTCTATTTTCATTCCCCTTCATTCCTCCCATCTGTTTTACTCCTTATAATCTCTTCCTCCTCTCCTCCTAACATTCTCTTGTTCTTCTGTTACTTCTTTCTATTCTTCTTTTACTTTTTTATCATTCCTCCCTTCTGCTTTCCTCCTATTCTCTTCCTCTTCATTCCATCTTTCTGTATTTTCCTGCATTCCTTTTCTCTCATCTGTTCCTCCCTTTGTCTTCCCTTATTTCCCTCTCTCCTCACAACTGCTCAACGTAGTAGTGAGCGAGGGACAAATCCTATCCCTTATTAACCAGGTCCTCTTTATCCCCTCC
This sequence comes from Callinectes sapidus, assembly GCA_020233015.1. NCBI lineage: Eukaryota > Metazoa > Arthropoda > Malacostraca > Decapoda > Portunidae > Callinectes > Callinectes sapidus. The sequence continues at coordinate 1,217,907 of CM035180.1, forward strand.
ATTCTTGGCTGATTTCCTGCAGTTTTTCACCACCCCGGCCAGAGTAGGAAAGGTGCAGCTCTGAGGGACTGATTCAGTGGTGCATTCCTTTGTTGTCTTGGCTTGGTGAGAAGTGACTCGGAGTGTAAGTGGAGTGCATGATACCAGGAGGACTATCAGTGTTGGATCGTTTATCTGGGTGGCAGTGAGTGGCAGTTTTGTCCTGTGTGTTTGTGTGTGTGTGTATGTGTGTCTGTGTGTGTTGAAGTAAGATATGTCTGTATGTTTTTAGTATGTGAGTAAGTGAGGAAGTAAGCAGATGAGAAAATAAGTTAGGAAATCAATTTTAGTGAGTGTATCAGCCATATTCTCAACTGTAGTATGTGAAATGTCAAATCCTGACCATTCCTCTTCATCCTGGAATGTAGAATGGATGTTTTGCCCAAGTAGATTTTCTTTTTTTCTTGTTCATCACTAATGCTCAAACTTTTTTTGTTCATTTTATTGTCATGTTATTTATGTACAAAAGCACAGACTGATTTGAAGGCTCATACTATTAGGAAGTTTACCATAGTTTTATTTTTCTAGACAAGCAAAGTTTCTCTCACACAAGGCAGGCTGTCGCACACAATGGTCGGAGCTTGCCACATTTTATCAACCTCGCACATTAGTTTCATATTTATTATAGTTAGATTTATTATGTATAGAAATTTTTTTGTAGATATATTTATTTTTTTAAGAATTTCTCTTGTCACAGGCCTTTCACTGCCAGACTCCAGGCACTAGTGACTCTCCAGTTAGTGGCAGCTCCAGCAGTTGATGCTTTCCTTGGCACATTAAGCCTAAAATAAATAATATTCACATTACTATTCACTGATCCACTCATTACACAGTTAGTCACACACTCGCGCACACATTAATTCATTTCCCTGTTTGTGGCAGTATCATCTGTTCATGCTTTCTTCATGCATTAAGGTTGAAATAGACTAGATAGTCATACCTGCAGATTTATTTATTTATTTATTTATCTATCTATCTATTGCCACCAAAATTACTCATCGCACAGATACCATTGTTTGAAAATAATTGAATGGGCTGACTTGCTCACCCAGACTTGCAGCACAGCAGGATGAGAATACGGCTGAGTGCATGACAGAGACAGAGAGAGAGAGAGAGAGAGAGAGTGAGTGTGTGTGTGTGTGTGGTGTAAGAGACAAGCAGAGCAAACAGTTACCCTTACTTATTCCATTGCCTTTCTGGGTCGTCCTTTTCCCAAACCTTTACTTTTCCCTCTCGTCCTTCCAAGGGGTGATGGATGATCTGGCAGGTGCAGGTTTAGAGTACTAGACTACCCTCTGTCGTTCAGCCACTCCTGTTGTGCTCAAATTAGGAAGCCATCTGTAGTGGGTCTTCATCTTCCACTCTCTCTCTCTCTCTCTTCATTCCTCAGTGCCCAGTTATATACACTTCATGTTATGCAAATGAGGGAGTGATAGTTTTTTTTCCTTAGTGTGTATGTTTGTGTGTTATCAATGTGCTCTCTCTTCCCATTGTGTCCCTTCTTTTCATGTTATGCAAATGCAGTCCTTGATTTTTACCATTTTTTTTCTATGTCGCAGAAATAAGAGGACAGTGCATATCCATTTCTTCATGATGGTGGTTATTATTTGTCAATATTATGTGGTAAGCTTGTGTATATAATATTATATTCATGTGTGGATAAAAAAAAAAAACAGATTA
>CM035180.1:1219802-1235214 GCA_020233015.1 Callinectes sapidus
TCTCCATCTGTCTGTCAGTGAGAAATGGTGTCTATACATACATACTGTAGGTACTGGATTGGACAGTCTTCTCTACCAAAGCAATACTTAAATACCTAAGGGTCAAGTTTCCGTCACTCCTTACGAACTGTCGTGGAACTCGGAACGCGTCAGTGTAAATAGCATTAAATTACTACCACTATGTTTTGTAGCTTTTGGAAGTGTCTCTGTCAACCCTGGCCTTTGTCTTAGTTCACTGAATGGAGTGTTTTGCATCTTATATTTCAGGTGAGATGCAGGAAAAGGTGCGTGTCTGAGTGTGTGTATGTGTGTCTGAGTGTGTATGTGTGTCTGTGTGTGTGAGGGAAGCCTATGTGATTCAGTGGTTGAGTTAAGAGAAGGTCAGGGTTCATAAGACTTTCAAAAGTGTGGGTGAAAACAATAGGCTGTACATTCTATGTCTCCTAAAGCACAAATAATAATATATAGTTTCCTTTGTATGATTCCTGCCAATATAAGTTTTCAAAGTGATAACCTGTGTGACTGCAAGTGAGATCCAGTAAGGCAAATTACGTACTGCTGAAAATATCCAAGTGTGCAGAAAGAAAGGCATTTTTTCCATAAATTGCTTACTTACGACTTCCTGAGCGGTGTTGATGGTGTATATTTGTGGTTTTTATAGAACTGTGGTGCATCGTTATTTTACCAAGATGTGAATCTATGCTGTGTCTATGTTTAGAGTGGACTTGAGAGAGGGACGGCCCGTGTCCCGACTCTCAGGACAAACTTTGCTCAGCCTCGTAGTGCACCGCCTTGCTTGCATCGACTGTCCCACCCACCGCTGTGTGAGGCGCAGCGCGGGGCAGTGGAGGTGGTGGTGGTGGTGGTGGTGGTGACAGCCTGCACGTGTCCATTGGCTCTCCTTACATCATCTGTGGTGGCGATGCAACATTGTCCCGTCTGTGTTATCCCGAAGGAAAGTGTGTGTGTGTGTGTGTGTGTCCTCCAGTGTGTAGAGCAACACCCCTGTGCACTTCCTCTGTCAGTCCCGGGTCGGTGGGTCGGTCAGGTTGGTGGATGCCTCTGTTTGACCTGTTGATCATTTGTCTTGTCTATTATTTCCTCTCAAATTGTGACTAAAACTTGCTCCTGAATGAATGGATGTATCCTTTATTTTGTTTAGAATATATTCCTGGGAAGATGTGTTTCAGGTTATGGTTTGTGAAAGAAGTGTACATAGCATAAATTGAAGGCACAAATATAAGACTGGCTGTGCATGCACTCTGTTTCCTGCAGCTCCAGGCACAAAGCTACCCACCCACCCTCAGGGGTCAGGGGCCCCCAGGGAAGCCCCTGCCATGGTCCAGCGCTGCCATGGCCTGCCGGGCCTCCTGGCCACTCCATCGAGGGTGGCCGCTGGACCACCTTTCATTTTATACTTGTGTGTTGACAGGGAAGGTTTTACCACACTGCAGGGCACGACAGCGTCCTGCCACCCCACCCCCCACCCACCCAACCTGTGTGGTGGATGCTTGTTTTCATGTTGTGCCCAGGAGAGGCTGTCCTGGGCCTTAGGGTGTCTGTTGCTGTGTTATGTGTTAGGCTGATACCACTGCTAACCTTTGTGTGTGTGTGTGTGTGCGTACGTGCATGCATGCAAGAGAGAGAGAGAAAGCCTGTGAGTGAGTGCGTGTGTGTGTGTGCAGTGGTGGCAGGAGCTACACACGGGAGGAGAGTTAGGAAGGTCCAACATTTACTAAATGTCATGAAACTGGAAGAGTATTATTATTAAAGTGAAACTACATGTCAGTGTAAAATAGATTATATTGTCAATAACATGTAAATAACCAGATGTAATGTAAATTTGTCACAATAAATATTGTATAAATTGCACTGGTTTGTATTCTCAATATATATTTCTATGGAATGTGAAAATAAGGCATAAGTGATCACAGAATTGTCTTGTGCAACAGCGAAACATTGTGATACATCAATGTAACCTTTAAACTCGGTAATACTTAAAATATGATTCACAAATATGAATGAATAACATCATAAAACAAACAATCTGGTCCCTCTTGATGTGCTAACTAACTCTATCAGGAATGCAATCTTCATTTCGTGGTCACTTTCACTGCTGCTCCCACGTACAGCTCTCTTTTCTCTCCTGTTGGTGCTGGCCAGACTGAACTGTGAACCCCAAACAACATAGAGGAGCCACGTGCAGCAGACAAACTCAGCATTGGTTCCCTGGTGCGCTGGCCTGACCCTGGCACCACACACACCATCTGGCACCTCCGACAGCATCCCTGAACCTGAAGTGACAATAGTGTCAGCTTGATGGAGATGAGAGGAAGTGTGTGACTATGTTAATTTTGTATCCCACTATCAGGGCACAGTTATTGAAAAGAAAGAGTAAATAACAAGTAAAAATCTATATGTATGTACAATAACTTCATTTATTTATTTTTTTTTCTAACCTTTCACAGCATTCCTGCAAATCTACTCCATCAAGCCATGTGTGGATTAAAGAATAAAAGCAATTACATCCTTTTGACACCCGTGATGGTTGTCTTACCTGCAAAGTTGTCCCGTTTATCATCAGGGTGTCCCACGAGTCCTCCTCATACGCCTCCCCTCCATCCATCACCAAGTTGCCTCTGAACCGCTGCACCAGTTCATCCTGCAACAAGACCATGGTGAGACAATGGTGGACAGAGACATCTTTATTTACTCTCCTGTTGTTCATTTGGTGGTCACTGCCTCTCCTGTCATTCTGTGGCCCTACCCTACCGTGTTTAGGTGTTATTGCCCCTCTTGTCATTCACTGAGGTGTCATTGCTTCTATTACTTGGGGTGTCACTACTTGCGTCACTGAAGTAGGTGTCAGTCAGTGTATCAGCCTTGGCACTGACTGCACTCTGTTTAGTCTCACCTCAGTCAGCTCCTCCAGTCCTCTGCTGTTGATCTCCCTCAGCAGACTGCGAACACTTGGCCGGTGGATGATGAGGTACTGTGACTCGTTGGCCAGTGAAAGGCTCTCCCCTGATGCACCTGAGGCAAGATGGCGCATTCATCATCTCCCTCACGTATGTTTCTATTCACTATTCACTACATGTGGAGGAGTTTGTAGGTGTATGTTATCTCTCAGTAGTCGGGAATGAGGTAGGTTACCCCTTCAGTACTGGGACACATTTTTATGAGTTTTGGGTGTGATTATATCATTCTATTGACATTAGGAAGGGTCTATGGAGGTGAGAAGATTAATGGCTGGAGTCTGTACTATTTTATTTAACCCCCACATGAGTTTCTGAAGCTGTATGAAATCAACAAATAACAATAATAATAAATATGAAAGTGCCTCCCAGTAGTGAAGCGTGTCTCTAGCTTACCTGACCCTTTCTTGCCAAGCTTCCCTGGGCGGTGACTGGTCTGCATCATCAGTCTGAGGTCAGGCATCCCCAGCATCCTTGAGAGCCACTCCCCCGCCTCCTCCCCACAGTCCAGGCCCTGCACCCGCACCCCACACACCCGCCCCCCACACAGGGACGCCCCAGTAGTATCTTGACGCTTTGTGGGGTTGATGGGGACGCATATCTCCTCTGTCTCGCCTGAAATAGATGTTTATAAGGAGTTTGAGGAAGAAATGATGGGATGAGATGAGGCTAACATGATTTTTGTCTTCAGAAGTAAAAAGAAGAATGATTTGTAGGGAGAGAGAAGAATGTTTATGAAGAGATTGCAGAGTTCTTTTGAAATACACAGTTATAGATATATTTTGGGGCAGAAAGGATGGAATGGGAAGAAGTAGAAGGAGGAGGATGAGGAGGAAGAGAACAATTTAGAGTGAGATACGAGAGAATACATGAGAACCAACACCCTGCAGCACTCACCTTCAAAAGACAGCACCAGCTCTCCTCTCCCCAGATCAAAACGTGGGGAGATAAGGGCCATGCGGGGAAGCCTTTTCTGGGTGAGAGTTGCCCCTCCACCAGTCACCACCATCCACTGTCGGTCCAGCCACAGCCCTCCCCTGCCCAGCCACCACGCCTCCACCTGCACCCCACCACACGACTTCACAGGGTACACCACTATATCTGTCAGTGTGTAGCCGGTGTGCTGGGTGTGTGATGCATTATGGGATGAGGTTTGGCTTTTGTTATTTTGTAAAGGAGCGTTGATTTTGATGGCATTGGTGTTGTTACTGTTCTTGTTGTCGTTTTGTGTACCCGTTACTCCTCTCCCTCTCTCTCTCTCACTGTCTTCCTTTTTTTCTTTACCACTCGTTCCTGCGCCTTCCTTGTTTGTGATATTTTGTGAAGGAGTGATTTTTGTGGGATTACCGTTACTGTTCTTGTCATCATTTTCTCTACCTGTTACTTCTCTCCGTCTTTCACCATCTTCCTTCCCTCCTGTGCCTTCCTCCTCTCTCCTCCAGCTCAGGTCAACCTCCCCCTCCATCCAGGTGAGGTCAAAGGTCACTGGCTGCTCCACAAAACACTCCTGCACCATCCTCAGCAGTTGGTCAGCGTCATTGTAGGTGCTGCAGTAGCCAAAGCTGACCCGGACTGACCCCGTGGGCTCTCCGTCAACCAGGTCAAGAGCATCCCCACACACATGACCTGCCTGATGAGGGATGAGGTCAGGTCAGGTCAAGTGGAGATTGATATGGGTATTGCTGACAAAATAACACGAGAAAAAATAAATAAAAGTAATAATTGGCCATACTGTACCTTGAACTGACCAATGAGCTTGTCGTGGGTGATACCAAGATACGCCTGACACGCCCCGGGGTTGCAGACACAGCCGGTGCGGAGGTGAATGTTGTACAGAGACGCAACTCTCTCCACCTGCGCCATAACAATGTAACAAATGGATAAAAAGAAAGAAAAATGAACAAAAAAACAGAAAAGAAGAAAAAAATAGGAATAAAGAAAGAAAACCAAAAGTAAAAGAAGGACAAGGGAAAATAAATGAAAACAGACAAACACTTACAACAGAAAAATGCTAAATTCCTCGAAAAAAAACCCCAACCAATCAATTATAAACAAGACAAACATAACTACAATAAAAAGACACAAAATATTGACCTCACCTGAGCATACCCAATGTAAGAACCATCAGGATTTTTGAGGTTAAAGTTGACAATAGAGCCGTGGGTGTGAGGGAGCCACGTGTCACCGGGGGCCTGGTACAGGTGGGCCACGGGTGTCCCTCCAGCGTGCCTCATGCTCCTCAGGCTGTGGTGGGTGTAGCGGGCCAGCTGGTACACGTGCGCCTCAATGTTGTGCATGCCGCCTGGGGTGTGGTGGTGGTGGTGGTGGTGGTAATGGTGGTGGTGGTAATGGTGGTGGTGGTGGTGGTAATCTTTCTTTTAATTCAATCCCTTCAGTACTGAGACACATTTTTACAAGTTTTGAATGTGATTAGATTATTTTTTTGACGTTAGAAAGGGTCCATGGAGGTCAGAAGATTAATGGCTAGAGTTTTCACTGTTATTATCCCCACACGAGTTTCTGAAGCAGTGTAAAATCAACAAATAAGCAGAATGAATAAGAAAATACTAACCTAATTTCCATGTTCTTTCCTGACAACATACCTCTTGTTACTCCAGGACAAGAAAACATGGAGTGTGGTATGGCATGGCACTTTCCACCCACCTGTGAGTCTGTGAATGGTGTCCAGGCCGTGTCTCAGTGCCGGAATGCTGAGGAAGGGCAGGGTGCCGTCCTCAAACCTGTCATGAAGTGCAGGTCTTGGCACTGTCATAACTGCTCTCGAGTCCACCATCAACACTGTGCCTCCTCCGTGGTACGTCTTCCGCAGCGTCCCCCAGGCACGCCGCCCCACCAGCAGACAGCCTGGGGTGCGGACAACACTGTGCAATGAGTCCCTCAGTGGAAAAATGTCTGATCTTATAACTAGTCTCATGGTGTTAATGTTTTATGTGTTGGTTCTTTAATTAACCAGGCTGTCCAGGTAAAAGTTCAGTAATATATGCACCTACTCACTCATTTATGCTTTCCTCAATCTTAAGCCCTATGCTCCACCAAGAACATGTCAGGTTTTCTTACTAGACTGCTACTTTAATACTGAGAGAAAAAATAAAGAGGAAGAAAATGCATAAGCTCTTAACTATTATTTGACAATGTACTAAGTTGCTGCTACTCTTTGATATTCATTTGCTTTCATTTGTATCTTCAGCGCTCGGTCCCTGACACACTCATTGCCTCCCCAACACACACCTACACCAGTCGGGTACCCAAAGATTTTGTAGAAGGACACGGAGACAAAATCTGGCTTCCAGCGAGTGAGGTCCAGGGGGCAGGTGGCCACCAGACTTGCTGCATCCAGGACTACATACCAGGTGGGGTCTTGGGGGCAGCCTGCAGGGGGAGAAATGGTCACCTGCTGAGTTTCAAATACCTATCACTCATTGTTTTGTCAGTGTTGGATAACTTTTTTCTATCATCACTGGTACAGTTTTTTGGACATTTATTTGTACTACAGTCTTTCCAACGTAGGAGAAAATAAATCAATGAAATGAAAAGAGAAAATCAACTATCAATTCCCTCTTTTTTTCTGTGCATGGAAGCAATTTTACTCTGATCTGAATGACAAAATAAAACATGTGCAGGTGGGATTACAAGGAATTACTATGAAGGAATGCCCACCAACCTCTGCTTTGAGTGTTGTTCCCTGTTGGCTGGCTGCTGTTGATGGGAGGCACTGAGAGGAGGCCATTTAAAGCCCCTCCCTGCACCCTCTTGATCCATTGCATTGGTGCCTTGCTGCCTGAAAAGTTACACTGGCCACTGTATACAAAGAGACAGTTCCTTCTGCCTCGCCCTTGTGACTTGTGTGGTGAGGCTGAGCAGGATTCTGTAGTGAAGGATGCTGGGATAGAATTCTTAGGATCATTATAGCATTTAGTAACATTTGAGTCATCACGGCTACTCCCATCATTACGGCCAGTCGCAAAACCTTCCTTTGTATCAGTGTTGTTTGTAATATCCTCCTTCAGTAGTTCTCTTGCCTCTGTGGTTGTGAGGCAATAGACGTCACATCCAGCCTCATGTGCAGGTCCTCTCATGCCCAAAGCAGAGGTGTGGTTCTCCTGTACATACACAAAAGCTCCTGGACTTGATTTCCCCTCCTTCTCATTTTGTTTGCAGTGTTGTGACTTGTTCTGAAGCTCTTTGATGTCTCCCTCTGAGCTGCTGTGTGCTGTGGTGTCCTTCTCTGATTTACTGTGTGCTGTGGAGTCTCCTGGTGCTGTTCCTTGTCTAGGGTTCCAGTCAAAGTGTTCTGCCACAAGTTTCAAGGCGGCCGTGGCACCAGATGTGAAGATTAAGCTGTATTCTTCCTCTGTGGTGTTGAAGTGTCTCAAGATTCTGAAAGAGTGACAAGAAATCATCTCTCTGTGTCAGGTACAAGTTGTTACAGTGTCTATGCTTAGTTTACACACATTATTTCCACTGAATTAAGATAGTATCGGCTAAAATCAAACAGCTTAACCTCCTTCACTAGGAGACATTTTTACCTTGAGTTTGGGTATGATTAGACAGTTTTATTGACATTAGGAAGAACCCATGGAAGTCAGAAGATTAGTGGCCAGAGTCTGTACTGTTTTAATCCCCACGCGAGTTTCTGATGTCATATAAAACCGAAAAATAACAGAATAAATGTGAAAAATGCATCCAAATATTGAAGGTGTTAGAATCCACATAATCTGAGGTACAAATAACAGGAAAACCATATAGTAATGTTAACAGACAGATGTAAGAATGCAGGGTCCTTCTTACCTATGTCTGACTGCTTCTATATTCTGAGTGGAGGTATCACTGGGGACATGGCGGGAGTGGGGGTTACCCAGCACAGACCTGGACAGCTCCTTCATCACCTCCTGCACCTGTCCCTCACTGTACAGGGTGGTGCTGGCATGGTCAAGGTAGCACTGCCCTGAAGGAGAGAGAGAGAGGGGTGCAGTTTGTGTGTGTGTGTGCCATTAAATTACAGTTTTCTTCAGTACATTCTAATACATTTCTGGAAAGACTGTATTCAATGAAGGCTGACTTCTCACTTTACAAGATAAGTGGAACAAGTCATAAAATAGCAGTGACAAGAGAGCAGCATAATAACAAGGAAAACAATGGCATCCAGATATCAAACGCAGGTGGATTCCTTCCCTTCACTTACATACATTTGCCAGTTTCTCATAAAGAAAGAATATACACAAAAAGATTAGTTAAATAATGAAAAAAAAAAAATAAATAAATAAAAAATCCCTTGAAATGAAATAAAATAAATAAAGAGAATTAATAGAAAATGTCATAATAATAATAATAATAATAATAATAATAATAATAATAATAATAATAATAATAATAACCCAAGCAAACCTTCACAATCTCAAAAATAACCATAACGTTAAAAAAAAACCGCAAAACCACTAAGAAAACCCAATTATATTATAGTACCACAACTTTCGCATAACCTTGAAGAACACCAGAATACTGTAAATGAATAAAAACAACTAACCTTTTAAGCGACTAAACTCCCGAACCACAAGGTCCTCCACATCATAAGAGGGAGGAACCTTTAGGGAGGAGAGAATATCACAAGCGTCACCCATCTCCCTCCTCCACCTCCTGCTGCTGCTGCTCCTTGCCGCCCAGCAGAGAGGGAACAGCAGACTAATAAGTTAAAAGTCATCGCGTAGCCTTTCAGTGAGGCGGTCAGCTGATGTCTCGCTTACATCATAGCGACGCCACAGGAAAAAGTGTTGTACCGCAAGGGGATGCTGTCAGAATGGGGGACGGTCTCTCTCTCTCTCTCTCTCTCTCTCATTAACCCCTAAAGGATCATAGCACCCTCCAATAAAATTTCTTCTTCTCGGTCTCTGTCCTCTGTAAGTTTTTTTCTTTAGCTTCTTGTCTTAGCTCTTTCTCCTGTCTTTCTTCTAAATTCATGTCTCTCTTTATCCACTCCACATTTTGGGCTAATCTACTGGCTGGCTCTTGCTGTTATTTCCTCCACTACTAACTGTGAGCTCATTCTCACATTACGTCATCTTGCATTGCCTTCACTATATTTTCCTATTTCATACGTTTCTTTGAATTCCTGGAGAGAGATACGTTTCTTTGAATTCCTGGAGAGAGAGAGAGAGAGAGAGAGAGAGAGAGAGAGAGAGAGAGAGAGAGAGAGAGATTTTGAACATCCTGCAATCCTTCCTCGATATTATCTAGTTTGAATCAAGTAGCTGATCGTTTTGTATGAGACACATCTATAAGACAGGTACAAAATATAGCCATGCAACGTTATCTTTTGGTGAAAACAAAAAAAGATGCGAAAAGCCACCATAAAATGCATTAGCTTATCTTTTTTTTCCCTTGTCTTAATGTCGTTTTTCTTTCATCAGTAAAATGGTGAGGGTAATCAATCCAACTCAGTTCTGTCAATTCATTTACTTTTTAATTTCATGACTTATATACTTTGCTTTTTGTATAGTACTTCCTATACAACTCAAGGGGACTGGTAAATCATTTTTTTTTATCTTGTTTTCATTGCTCTTGACCAGCTTCCCCATCTTAAAATGAAAATAATGATAATAATAATAAATCAGATATCTTTCTGTGTGGGCAGGTGAGGGGTGGACGGACGGATGGTCACTGTCTTGACCTCCTCGCCCATCCCTTCCGACGTTCAGTGAGGAAGACAAGGAGAGCGACGGCCAGACTCGCCCCGAAGAGGAGGAAGGCGCCCTGCAGGTGTGCCAGACCCAGCGGCTGTGGCCTGCTGCTGGACCCTCCCTCATCCTGTTAGGCAACAAGGTAAGTACATACTAGCTACATAACACTGCTCTTCTCCTTTGTTGGACATGTTTATCTGTTTTCGTATTTGTATTTCCATTTTTCTTTCTTTTTATATATTTATCTGTTTTCTTTTTTCATCACTCAATTCTGTATGCTTTCAATTCAGTGCTGCATTTTCTTTCTATCTATCTATTTGTTTATTTCTACGATTCACTTTGGTTATGTATTCTATTACATCTCAATGCTCACTACACACACGCGCGCGCGCGCGCGCCCGAGGTTCACCATCCTCACTACATGTATTAATTAATGCCTTGCCAGTTAGTTACCTTCGTGTACGCTGGTGGAACATTTATAATTCATCTTATCGTTGTATAAATTGATTATTCTTTATTGATTAGGTGGAAAGCAAATATCTAGAGAGGTATTCTAGTATGCTCTAGTGCCTTTGTTGTTTTGTAATGCCAGCTTCATTGTTATAATGTTTACCTACTGCTACGACTGTCATTAGAAGAGAAAGAAAACCACGATTCATTATTACGGCAGATGAATATTTCCGCCCTCAAAACATAACAGTTCACAAAGATAAGCTGCTGAGTTAGTGCTGTGTACGAGTAACTACGTAGTATCATTGTGTGGGGAGAAGAAGGATGGATATGGAAGGGGGAAGGGCATAGAAGAAGGGTGTGAGGAACGGACAGGTTGAAAGATGATATGCAAGAAAAAGAGTTGGAGAGAACAGACGAGAGACAGAATAAGATGGAAAAGACTAGCAAGGAACAGCGATAATGAAAATGGAAAGAAACTGAAGAAGAACAAAAGAAAAGGAAAAAGAAGAAAAAGAACTACTACAATCCTTAACAAACCCAGGAACACATACATCACAATACCAACGCTTCATAACTCACCACTCGTCCAGTCATGCCCAGCCCCTCCAGTATATCAGCCTGCCACTTCTCCACAAAGCCTGCCTCTATCATGGCGCGCATCACACGGTTAACAGCAGCTACCCATGGCGTGTGTTTGCGGAAGAAGAAAGCGAGATTCCCCTTATAAACCTGCTCCCTCATGATATACACACGATCCCCAAGACCCATGTCCGCGTAGGTTATCTTGAGGTAGGCGTAGGTTTCCACATGCGCACTGATGCCAGCCAGTACCCGTTCTGCACACGCCTCTTGCCCGTAGAAGCCGACGTCGGTGGTGGGGGAAAGGTCCATTCGCTCTCCCAAAGTCCTCATTACTCTGTCTTCCGAGGCCAACAGAGCGTCAGGAACGAATTCGCCGTAATCTAGCATGCACAGTCTGGCGGGGGAGGAGGAGGAGGAGGAGGAAGGAAGGGGTGAAGAGAATGCTTTGAAGAAGGGGAGAAAAGTTATCTTTGCTATTGATGTAGAGAAAATTAAGGTATTTTTCGAGGATTGCAGCGTTAGATATACATTTCCCAGAGAGAGAGAGAGAGAGAGAGAGAGAGAGAGAGAGAGAGAGAGAGAGAGAGAGAGAGAGAGTTTTTACATAGCTATTGATCATGGTGTTAGTGATTGTAATGATGATAATGGTGGAGGCGATGTTGGTAACGATATTGGTGGTGATGATGGTGGTGGTGATGGTGGCAGTGACGATTACACCTAACAATATACAGTGCTGAGAGTGATAGTGATAGTTGTGACGATAGCAACACTGATAATTTCACTGATACAGGGAGTGGTGTCATCTGATACATTTAGTTAACAAAGTGGCGACGAACTGATACTGACCCACAAATGTTGATATCCCACAGGTGTCAGCTGGGTTATCGCTTACTGAGGGAGGGGGGCGAGGGGGGGTGCGGGTGGGTGGGGGGAGGGAGGAGTGACACTGACCCCATACTTTCATCTACGTGTTTGTTTTGAGGGGCTGAGGGGGGTAGGGTGAGAGGGAAGGAAGGGAAAAATGGCACGGTTGTTTTGTGTATCTGATTGAGTTTGTTTGTTTTTTATTATTACGTTATGGGAGGAAAAGGGTTTTGTTTTTATTTTGTTCTTTTTTCTTTTCTTTCTTTCTTTCTTTCTCTTTCTGTCTTTATTTCATTCTTCCTTTCTATTTGTATATCTATCCATTTAAAAATCAATCAGTCTATCTATCTATCTGTTAAAATTTCCCTTATTATCACTAACATTTTTTCCTCTTGTTCTTTTATTTCTTTTTCCTTTAATTATTGATCTATTTTATACAAGACACCTTACCTGTTATGGCTGGTGGCAAGGTGGGCGAGAGCGTGTATGCGAGCTGGGTAGGAGGGGACGGTCAACACAGCAATGAGACAGCCAGTGTAGGCAATGTCCACCACGAAGGCAGTCACCCACCAGCCTCCGAGGAACACACGCACTGACCAAGCTCCGGGTATCCTTGCCTGGGCTTGGCTTACTAGACCCTAGTGGTGGTGGTGGTGGTGGTGGTGGTAGGGAAGGAATTTAGCTCTTTCAATGCGAGTTTTTGGGTGTGAATAGACGATTTTATTGACATCAGGAAGGGTGTAAGGAGGTCAGAGAAGACAAATCCCCACATGAGTTTCTGAGGCTGTATGAAATCGACAAATAATAAGCAGAATGAATATGTGAAAAACGCGTCCCAGTACTGAAGAGATTAGACAAGTCAGCTAAATATGTAGTGAGTGAGTCAGTCAAGTAGTCATTTAGTCAGTTAACAATCAGTCAGCCTTCTCTTTCATATTTTCATCTTATTCTTCATTACTCTCTCTCTCTCTCTCTCTCTCTCTCTCTCTCTCACCTTCATGATAAAGGCGAGGGAGGGGGCGAGGCCAGCGGGGGCGGGGCGGGTGGGGTGTGGGTGGAGCTGCAGGGCGGAGAGGAGAAGAAGGGCGGTGGTGGCGAGGAGAGTAGCACCGCCCACGGCCGCCCACATGTCCCAAGCAAAGGGGTACACTAACTTGGTCCACTTGGGAAGCTCTGGGGGTATGGGCAGCGCGAACCCGAACCTGAGAGAGAGAGAGAGAGAGAGAGAGAGAGAGAGAGAGAGAGAGAGAGAGAGAGAGAGAGAGAGAGAGAGAGAGAGGGCAGGAAATGTAGGCAATAATGGGTAGAGAAGTAAAGAAAGAGTAGAAGGGAAGAGAAAGGAAGTTATCAAGGTTAGAGAAGAGAAGAGAAAGGAAAGATGAGGAAAAATACAATAAGAAAAATGTACATTGATTTTTTTTAAGGACGAGGTCACTGGCTGAGGACAAGAGAGAGAGAGAGAGAGAGAGAGAGAGAGAGAGAGAGAGAGAGCGAGCTCATGTGAGAGACAATTCCCAAACAAAAGAGTATGATAGAGACAATCATTGTGTGTGTGTGTGTGTGTGTGTGTGTGTGTGTGTGTGTGTGTGTGTGTGTGTGTGTGTGTGCGTGCGTGCGCGCGGGCGCTCTTACCTTTCATAATAAGCCTATGACTAATTAAGAATGGCTTAAAGATCATATAATGTTACCCACAATGCCTTCCTTGTATCTCCTTTAGGCCAGACGCCAGCCTGTCCTCCCCTCCTCCTCCTCCTCCTCCTCTTCCTCCTCCTCTTCTTCCTCCTCCTCCTCCTCCTCCTCCTCTTCTTGTTCTTGTTCTTCTTCTCATCTTCCCTCTACACTACTCATCTAACCTAACCCAATCTAACCTAACCTAAATAAAATCACTAATATTATTCTTTTCCCCATGATACTTTACTCTTCTTCTTCCTTCCTTCCTAACAATATTTTCATTTATTTGTTTCTCCAATCACTTTCCTTTCACCCACAACAACAACAAGAAGACCCTCCCCCCCCCCCTGTCAGACACACACACACACACACACATAATATATCCACCGTAGCACCTGCCGGACACTCACTCACCCTTCAGTTAAGTACGAGACAGAATAGTCAAAGAACTCAGCCCTCTCCTCGGTGATTGTGAAGTAGTTAATGGCCAAGTGCTTGTTGCCGCGGTACACCTCCCCCAGTAAGCCGACCCAGGTTCCGTTCTCCACCTCTCCCCACTTATCTGAGAAGCAAAAGCGGGGAGACAAGTAGGTAGATAAATAGATGAGTAAATAGATAGGTAGATAAATTAATAGGTAGATAAATAGATGAGTAGATAAATAGATAAATAGATAAATAGATAAACAGATGAGTAGATAAATAGATGAGTAGATAGATGAATAGATGAGTAAATAGATAGGTAGATAAATAGTGCGATAGATAATTAGTTGTTTTTTTGTGAGGTAATGAAGAAAGGTAGTCAAGAAATAAGACAAAGGAAGGATTGTTTATGAGAGAAGTATATGGAAAAATCTCTCCTGATAGATTGATAGATGGATAAACTCTCTCTCTCTCTCTCTCTCTCTCTCTCTCTCTCTCTCTCCGCCATTCACTCACTATCGGGCGCTCTGTCGGTGAGTGTGTACGTGAAGTTCATCCTCTGAGCAATGACATCAAGAAGTCTTTTGCTTGTTCCGTCAAATTCTTCTTCCTGATCACGGAAAACCAGCGGGGCGTCGTCCATGTCGCTCGCCACGCCCACCACCGCCCCCCCGAGGGACTCAAACCGCCTGGGGAAGAGGGAGTGGAAGGTGGGGAAGGCTCGCTCACTCCACGCCCCCAGGGAGAGAAATTTTGCGCCCCAGGGGGAGTAAGGAAGCCATGTCAAAACTCTTATCTGGTTTTGTTCCTCTTCTTCTTCGTTAGCCTCCTCCTCCTCCTCCTCCTCTTCTTCTTCTTCGTTGTGTTCTTCATTTAGTTCCTCCGTTCTTCCTTCATTTATTGCTTTTGTGTTGTTCTTTTTCTTCATATTTTCTTCTTCCTCCTTCTCCTCTTCTTCCTCCTCCTCCTCCTCTTCTTCTTCCTCCTCCTCCTTATCTGGCGGCAAACACAGGAGGGCCAGGGCGGGGGAGCGCTGTGCCAGGGTGGTCTGCAGCAGCCTCCTCGCCTCACAGCCTCCCACCTTCAGCAGCAGCAGGGCGGAGGGGGACCAGAGGGGCGGGGGGCGGTACAGAGGCCAGGGTAGTGTGTCCTCCACCACAACCACTACTGCGCCTGTGGAGGAGGAGGAGGAGAGGGATGATGATGATGATAATGAGGAGGAGGAGGATGAGAAGGAGAGGGAATTATTGAAGGAGGAAGAGGAAGATAGGGAGGAAGACTAGGAAGATGAGCAACAGAAGGCTTATGTTTGAGGAGGAGGAGGAGGAGGAGGAGGAGGAAAAATAAGAAAAAAAGGGAAGAATGAGGATAGAACTGAAGAAAAGAGGAGGAGGAGGATAAAAAAAGTTGAATAAAGAAGGAAGAACATAACACTCACCTCCAACCCTCCACTCTTCCTGACCTTCCGTGTCCTGAGTCTCCTCCCCCAAGGTCATCATTACCGTCACCTCCTTCCTTACCCTCTTCAGCAGCACATTGGTATCGTAGGAACCCTCGTCTTGCTGCAGGATGAGGGTTACTGGGAGTCCTGCGAGGGGCCCCTGTAGGACTTCTTGCAGTGTCCTTGCGAGGGAGTCCTGCAGGATGTGTCTGTGGGGCGTGGTAGTGGTGGTGGTGGTGGCGGTGGTGATGGTGGTAGAAGTGGTGATGAAGAGATACAATATTGCTTTTAGTTTTGACATTTTACTTGTG
>CM035180.1:1238652-1241152 GCA_020233015.1 Callinectes sapidus
TTTTTAATATATATATTTTGGAATGACTATTATTTGTCTAACTATTAATTTATTCATCTATTCATTTTTTTTTAAGAACTAACTTTCATTCCTTAAAATTACGTAATGATATAATAGATTTCGGTTTTCTTTCATTAATATATAGTTAATATCTTTTTTTCTTTATAATTTTATTTAGCTTTATTTAAATTGTCAAAAGCAGCAACTAATTCTCTCTGTCTTTATCGCTTCTCTCTCTCTCTCTCTCTCTCTCTCTCTCTCTCTCTCTCTCTCTCTCTCTCTCTCTCTCAGTCTTACACTTAATATCACCTTCAATTAAGCTCACATTTCCTCAAACTTCCACCGGGATTATCGCCTTTAAGTCTGCGCGCGCGCGCGCGCGCTTGTGTGTGTGTGTGTGTGTGTGTGTGTGTGTGTGTTGGTTTTATAGATATATTTTCCTTACTATGTCTTTTATTTCTCTTATTTCTCCTCTTTCCTGTGTTTCTTTTTTATTTCGTATCTTTCCGTGACTCAATCTATTCGTTTATTTATTTATCGTATTTTATCAACGTCAAAGTCTACGGTAACGCCACGCCCAGATTCACTTAATTCTTCCCCCAAACTTACTTCCTTCAGTCTTCATTACCCCCTTCCCTTCCTTCATTTATTTATTTATTTATTATATTTTTACCGGCGAGAGAAGTAAGGAGTAAGTTATTTGCGTTAAAGTCTACGGTAACGCCGCGCCCAGATTCACTTAACTCTTCCCCCAAAACTCACTTCCTTCACTCCTTCCTTGTCTTGCATATATTCATCAATTTCAAGTATTTTTCAGATTTATAGTTATTTTCTTCGCTACTTTTGTATTTTTGTGTATTTCCTTTAGTTTTTGGTAGTTGAGTAATATCTTTATTGTGTTTATTTAGCTTTTTTTTTCCAGTTTGTGTGATTTAATTCAATTTTCCTTCATTAATCTCAGCGAACATGTCTTTCGTTTCTCTAATGTTAAGGGAAGACTCGAATATCTTTTTTTTTTTTTTGTATCTCAACAGAAAGATAAATGGCGGAAAATTTTTAGTTCTTAACAGAGACGCGTTCCTTGAAGATCATAGAGAAAGGTAGGAAGAGTCTTAGCGTTTTCAATCCTCGGAGATAAAAAAAACTCATGGATTCAAAGCAAAATAAAAGTAATTAGATCCCCTTTGACTTCCGATCCGTTATTTTATATTTGTAGAGTTAATGGAGATATTTGAACATATTCCAGTTATTGAGGAAAAACGGATAATTATAGATCAATATAAAGTGAAGTGTTGTTTGGTATGTGTGTGTGTGTGTGTGTGTGTGTGTGTGTGTGTGTGTGTGTGTGTGTGTGCGTGCGTGTGTGTGTGTGTGTGCGTGTTTCCAATCCTAAGGCGGTATTCGATCTTTTGAAATCTATCGAGAAATTTAAGTAGTATCCTTTAGTTCTCAATCATAAGAGGAATCACGTTCCCTAAACCTTATACAGAATGACAGGTACACAATATTAACCCCTTCAGTACTGCCACGCATATTGTTATCTATTCTGCTTATCATTTGTCGATTTTATACAGCTTCAGAAACTCATGTGGGGATTGAAATAGTACAGACACTGGCCATTAATCTTCTTCTTCTTCTTGATGTCAATAAAGTCGTCTAATCACACACAAACTCGTGGTAAAAATGTGTCCCAGTACTGAAAGAGTTAAATTTCCTCCTTCCTTTAGCTTCTATGTACAGTGAGGTCATTCCTTTAATCTCTGGGAAAGAATATGTATCGTAACTTTAAATTCCAATGCGAGATGATTCCTTTAAGTAAAAAAAAATATATAAAACTCATGAAATAATGTAAACTTTTAGCCGTCAGAGTTCCTTAACGTAACTTTTCTGCTCATAATATCACTTCAAGCCACCAGGAGGAGTGAATAGCGAATGTGTGACTCCCAGGAAGACACTGTGTTATTCTACGTTATGTCTCTCACTCCCCAGGAAATGAATGTCTCAGTTTGTGTCCCGAGGGAAGACGTGTCCTTGTATGCCACGCGTCAGGGTACACTGAGATTCTTAACCCCTTCAGTACTGCGACGCTTTTCCATATCTATTCTGCTTGTTATTTGTCGATTCTATACAGCTTTTGGAAATTCATATGTTGATTAGAATAATACAGAGTCAGGTTATTGATCTCCTGAACTCCATACACCCTCCATAATGTCAATAAAATCGTCTAATCACATGCAACATTTATGGTAAAGATGTGTTGCAGTATTGAAGGGGTTAAGTATGTATCTATTTCTTAGACGAATCTCTAGTTTAAAAATCCATCTCACTCTCCTAAAATTGGTGTTGTATTTTAGCCATTATCTCATCAGCAGCTTCAAACTCACTGCTAAAGAGGTAATGACTAAAATACCACACTAATTTCTTGAGATTAAGCTGAATTTTAAGATTAGAAATATCCTCTTAAGAAAAAAAATTACACATTAAGAATCTCTATTAATAC
>CM035180.1:1246152-1249186 GCA_020233015.1 Callinectes sapidus
GCTCGCACAGGGACTGGCAGGACCTCTGCTTGGCGGCCTTGGGGGGCGCGTCGCGGCCTGGAGTGCCCTCGCTGCGGGCAGGCTGCGAGAAGCTCCAGTGGCGCTCCCCAGAGGCGGGGCGGGGCCGGTGTGGCTCGGTGAAGGAGCCGCCGCGCACGATGGCGGGCTCTGGCGTGGACACAGCGGGGCGTCCGCCGCCAAAAGGCAGTGAGAGGAAATGGCGCAGCTGCAGCTCATTGGGCCGCACGTGGGACGACACCTCCTCTGGCTCGTCCTCCAGCCCGTACTCGATCTTGTCCTGGCCGTCCTCGGGGCCAGACAGGTTGATGAGCTTGTCCTCGTCCAGCGAGGAGGACTTGACCCGCGGCGCCGAGGTGGACTCGCGCTTCTTCTTGGCCCGCGCGGCACGGCGGTGCGGCAGACTGGAGGTGCAGTAGTGGAACACGGAGCGCCGCGTGGGTCGCTTGGGGCTGTGGTCGTACACCTCCAGGCCACACAGACCGATGGATGCTGGCGGCGATGGCGGCGCTGGCGGCGTGACGGGCTCCTTGCGGGGCGTGGAGCGCGGCGTGCCCTTCAGCTCCCGGATGACGGAGTCGTAACCGAGGCACTGGTCGCCGGGCACACATGAGATGGAGTACGCCTTGCTGAGGCGAGCAGAGTTGGACCTACGCAGGCCGCCCTCCGCGCCGTCAGGCGTCCTGCTGCAGCGACTGCTCTGCTTCGCCGCCTGCTCCTTCCGCGCCCCGCTGCCTCGGCCCCCGCCTCCCGCCTGAGGCCGCCCCGGCACGCTGGTGTCCAGGGCGGGGACCTCCGGGCCGGCGCGGGACTCCCTCAGCCTGGACAGCTCCGCCTCGTGCCAGGAGTCCGTCTCGTCAGGGGCGCGCCACGCCTCGGCACTGAGGGCGCGCCGGTGGCTGGGGAAGCCCCGCGCCTCGCCCTTCTCCCCCGCCCGACCTGGCCCGCGGCCCCTCGACTCCCGCTCCCCCGGCGTCATCGGCCCGCGACGGTCCTGCCTGGAGGCGTGGCTTCCGCAACACATGGGGTTGGTGCAGGCAGGCGGCGGCGGCGGCGGAGGCGTGTAGGGCAGATCGGTCCCTGCCGCGGGCAGACTACGCAGGTCAGCGGAAGGCGTGTTGGCGTAGAGGCGGCGAGCGCCCCAGGGCAAGCAGACGCTGCCGGCGGGGCTGCAGAGAGGCAGGGCGTTGGGGTTTGCGTAGAGGCTAAAGTGGAATTCAGTGGAGGTCAGCAGGCTGGTGGGGGGGGCAGTGCGCGGGGGGATGGGCTCGGGGCTCCGCACCTCGCGCCGGGGCGGCAGGGTGGGGGGAGGCGGGGGCGTGGGCGCCATGGCGCTAGGGCGGCGCCCCGGCTCCCTCCCTGACTCCCCCGCCAGAGCCCCGCCCCCCTCCTCCCGCGGTGTGAGGGCGGGAGTGTGGGGCAGGGGGTGGCTGTGTCCCGAGTGCCTGCAGCTGAGTGAGGCACCCGGGAGGTGGTGGTGGTGGTTGTGGTGGTGGTGGTGGTGGTGGTGGTAGTGGTGCCGCATACCTGTAGTGGAGTGAGAGTGGTGGTGGTGAGGGAGGTGAGGGGGGTGAGGGTTGTGGTGAATGTGGTGGTGGTGTAGGAGCGCGGCGGTGTGTGGGGGCGTGGTGGGCGGGAGGAGGCAGGTGAGGTAGCGGGGGGGCGGCAGGAGGCGGCGCTGAGCCTTGAGCCAGTCCAGCAGGCGGGCGTGAGCGATGTTGTAGGCGTGGCGCGCAGGGGACGAGCCTAACTTACCCGCCAGCAGCGACTTCTCCTGGTGACACAGCCGCTCCAGGTCGTTCATCTTCTCCTGCAGGAGGCGCTGCAGCTGGATGTACCGCATGTGGAGCTCCACCTGGCGGGGAGACGACAGTCAGGCGTCAGGCGGAGCTGGAGAGACGGGGGGGGGGCAGGGGGGGGCAGTGGAGAAGCAGGGAGGGGGGGAGTGGGGCAGCAGGGAGTGGGGGGGTGGGGGGGAGGAGATCAGAGGTGAAGTGACGGCTAGATCCATTATTTCAGCTGTTCTGGTGACCTTTCTGTCATTGTTATGGTGTCTGTCTGTTTGTCTGTCTGTCTGTCTGTCTGTCAGGTTGTCTTTGGCCGTGCATCTACTTAACTCCCGTCAGTGTGTTTGTTTGTTTGTTTGTTCGTCTGTCCTCACTGGCCAATATTTAGGTCTGTCTGTCTGTGTCTGTGTGCCTGTCGCTCTGCCTGTCTATCTATTCCTTCCTTAACTGAAATACAAGACGAAATAGAAGAAAGAAAGTTAAAAATTACCCGAATAAAAATGGAAAACAGAAAGCAGTTTTTCCTGAAGGTGAAAATCAAACCATCGGTAAATAGACATTCATTCATTCAGTCTGTCAGTCAATCAGTCAGTCAGTCAGTCAGTCAATAAATCACTCCACTACGCAGTCAATTAGTGAGTCCGGGTGTCAGTCAACCAGTCAACCAGTCAGTCAGTCAGTCAGTCAGTCAGTCAGTTAGTCATGGGAAACAGTGATAGAAAACCAGAAAACGAAATAATTTAAAGGGAAAACTTCAACAACACACACACACACACACACACACACACACACACACACACACACACACACACACACGCTAGTAATGAGTGTGACTAAGAATTTATAATGAATAGAAAAAAAATTCGTGCAAGATTATGGGACATTAATTTTTCTGAATGTTAATGAGGGGAAAAAGAGGAGGAGGAGGAGGAGGAGGAGGAGGAGGAGGAGGAGGAAGAGGAAGAAGAAGAAGAGGAGGAGGAGGAGGAAAAAGAGGAGGAGGAGTAAAAATGAAGGATAAGGAGTACGAAAATAGACGAGAAAAAGTAAAGAGAGGAAGAGAAGAAGGAGAAAATAGAAAAAACTGAAAGACGAGAAAGAAAAGAATTAACGAAGAGAAGAAGAACGAAAACAAAAGCGAAGACGTAAAGGACAGAGAGAGAGAGAGAGAGAGAGAGAGAGAGAGAGAGAGAGAGAGAGAGAGAGAGAGAGAGAGAGAGAGAGAGAGA
>CM035180.1:1262049-1269549 GCA_020233015.1 Callinectes sapidus
CCTCTCTCTCTCTCTCTCTCTCTCTCTCTGTCTGTCTGTCTCTCTCTCTCTCTCTCTCTTTCTCTCTGCTGTACGTATTCAGTGCCGCCCTCCATGCATTAAACTATCCATCACTACCTTCACCAATCATCTCCATTCATTGCTGGAACATAAATCACACAAGTCAAATGTACAAAAATCCACTTTATTCTCTTCTAAAAACACATCTTTAACTTCCCCCCCCTTCCCCCCCTTCCTGCAGCTAAAACTTATATAATACTACTCTCCCTGATGCATTGTGGGAACTTGAGATGGTTTTCACGGGTACATGATTTGTTCCTGCAGTGTAGTGGCAGCAGTACTGGAGGTCTGAGGTATTTCTGTTGGAACTCTGTACATCAATGCTTACATTATTATATACAGTGAAGTTGTACAGGTGAAGACTATATAGAGGCAATTACTTTCATTCATAATAACACTCACTTTCACTGATTTACTCTTCTATACAAATGTTTGACAGTCCAGAGTTGGTTTGGTTGGTTGGAATCCTGGCTGTGGTCTGAGGGAAGATTTGGCATCCACTCAGGGTAATGGCTTCCAAATAGGTGGGCTTTGAAATAGGAGGTCTCCATCAGATGGCTCCTTTAGCCCATAAATTACCTTAAAAAAGCAACACTGTATAAATAAAAGCAATGTAGTGTTGTATCTATTTACAATCTTTTAGTCATTTACAATGTTATTTACAAATCAGCAGTTTCCATCACTTGTGTCACTTTTAGTCTTTCTCAGTGCACACTGTTTCATTTAATGTGGGAAAGTGAAACATTTTGAATTAATCTTTCCCATAATTCTTCACTTTCTTTCCTTAGTATTGACAATTCCTTTATATACAGTCATTGTTTTCTCTCTGTTTGCAGAATACACTGTTTGCAGGCAGCATGAACCCCTATGGCACCTTTATCACACACACACACACACACACACACACACACACACACTACTGGCACACCCCATTCTGTGACTTTGAGAACTCACTGCCTTGCATCTTGCCCTTCATGAACCACTGCATATTTAACTTAGGGGCAGCAGCAGCAGCAGCAGCAGCAGCAGCGGTGGCAGTAGAGGCAGAGGGTGAGGAGGTAGCCACACTGGTAGTAGCAGCAGCAGCAGCAGCAGCAGCAGCAGCGGGGGACGGCTCTGCTGCACTCACCGGCATCACACCGCCGTAGTGGACACGCCTGATGTGGACGTTGACGTTTCCTTTCTGAGCGGAACGGAAGGTGCACAGCGGACAGGCGAAGGGTTTCTCTCCGGTGTGCTTCCTGACGTGCTGCCGCAGCCACGACTCGCGGTCCGTCACGTAGCCGCAGTCCGGGTAGCTGCACCGCCACTCCCGCCACGGCCGCCCTGCACTCTCCGCCTCCCTCTCCCCCGGTGCTGTGCAGGGGAGCAGAGGGAAGGGAAGGACTGCTGGTGGTGATGTGTTGTCTTCCTGTGGTGGTCTGCCTTGCAGTCTGAGGGCCAGTGAGGCTTCCTGCAGGAGGGGGGGGGGGGGACATGAGGCTGTCACACTGAAGGGACATCAACTGAATACTGACAGACTGATACACAGGGACATATAAGGACAAAAATATAAAACTGCACAAGACGCTGAACATCACGGACACAAACATGCATGGAGTATACAGCAATAACTAAAATATGGATTAAAGTATCATGTAAGTGTGTATCAAATGTACGTATATCTCATACAAAAAAGGCAAAAGGAAGAAAAAACTCAAGTTGTGGGCATCAAACAAAATAAGCAATGCAAGAACCTGTTCCTTTGTACTTTTAACGTTGTCAATTTATTTCTTTTTTGTTCTGAGCAGTTAAAGTTAACTATTTCCCCTTTATATCAACTCATTTTATCTTTCATTCCATTATTTCTCCTTTTATATAAACTTATTTCATCTTTCATTCCATTATTTCTTCTTTATATTAACTCATTTACTCACTTTATCTTTCAGTCTGAGTATTTTTCTTGTTCTTTAAGCTTGGCAGTGAGACAACACTCCAGGACTGTCCTTGTACAGTACACCTTTCCACAAGTAATGGAACACCACCATTTTCCTCACCAGGTGTTAGGAACACAGCAACACACTGAGTCAGTCACCTGCAACAGTCTTGAGATGACAACACTGCCTTCCC
This sequence comes from Callinectes sapidus, assembly GCA_020233015.1. Classification (NCBI taxonomy): domain Eukaryota; kingdom Metazoa; phylum Arthropoda; class Malacostraca; order Decapoda; family Portunidae; genus Callinectes; species Callinectes sapidus. Next base: position 1,264,219 of record CM035180.1, read on the forward strand.
TGAGTGAGTTGGCCCGGCCCATGGCATTCATTACTGGACGAGGAAGGCCGCCTGCTGGCTGTCCCTGTGGTCGTCATCTTTGTGGGAGGCCGTGGGGTGGTGCCTCTTGATGTGCACCTTCAAGTTGCTACTCTGGGCCGAGGAATAGGAGCAGCTGGGGCACTGGAATGGCTTCTCCCCGGTGTGTATGCGCAGGTGTTTCCTGAGCTGTGACACGTCCTGCCCCTTGTAGCCACATATCTGACAGTAGCGGCGGTCAGACGTGCCACAACCCATCTCCCCTGCTGTCTGAGGGATGGTGTTCCTGTTGATGCTGGGCCAAGTCCCTGGGTCTCCCTGCAGGCTGGGGTAGTGCAGCTGCTGGTGGGGGCCTTGCCTGCTCCACCCTGCCCTGCCTCGGCCCTAGAAGAGAGGCCACAGTCACTTGGCATTGTTCAGAGGGAGTAGTAAAGTAATGGTCCACGGGGCCCGGCCACTCTCACACCTCTCACCTCTCACCAGGAGTGTCTAGTGAGGGAAGGCTTTCCAACACCTCTCTATTCCGTGGCTCTGTGTTTTCAAGGAAACTTCTGGAGGAATACTTTTCTAGCACTGTGTTCAGTATTATTTTATGGTCAACTTGGCCACAGTCTGCAGTCATGACTAATATAGCACAATGTACATCTTTATCAACACACACACACACACACACACACACACACACACACATTGTTCCATACACAACATCAAATCAAATCAAGCTCATGCATTTCCGTTTCTTTCTTCTCTCTACATCCCAGACTTGAAGGAACACAACCCAAACAAGACACCATCATGCCTTGCCTCAGACAAACAAAGATACCACACACAGATGACCACCACCACTCCCCTCACCCCACCCTGTCCAGCTGCCTTTAGAGACACCAGGGGAAACAGGCAATCTTCACCCTATCTGAGTGTAGAGGGTGGTAGCAACAAGCTGTACCCTCATCACTCAGCAATTAACTCACACAAACCACTACAGAGATCCCCTGACAACACCAGCAAGCTTTGTAATACTGCTTTTCTTCACTAAGTCATCAAACAACCAGGCACAGAACAGCTACATGCCCAACACCCCACACAGGGACACAAGCTTTTACAACACTGCACTCACTTCACAACTTCATGATACTTTTGCCTTTGAACAAGAGAGAGAAAGAGAGAGAGAGAGAGCAATAGTATATAATATGTAGCTATATACAGAAACAATGCAGGCAGGTAAAAATTATACATTAACAAGCACATATGTAGTAAAGATTAATTCAAAGGTTGGGATATAATGTATGTGTATTGAAGACAAGAATAAGGTTAGTGGAAAAAAAAGTAAGAAAGAAAGAAACAAGATGCTGTATGGAAGACAACACCTAACATGAACAGTACAGGAAAAAAAAGAAAAACCCAGTTAATATTCATTTGGTATATTTTGAAGAACATTTTGCATTCCACATGAATTTATTAAGCTCTGTCTATCCAACTGAACCCCTTCAGTACTGAGATGTATTTCCATATTTATTCTGTTTGTTATTTGCCAATTTTCTACAGCTTCAGACACTCATGTGGGGATAAGAACAGTATAGACTCTGGCCATTAATCTTCTGACCTCCAATTGTCTTATCACATCCAAAACTTGTCATAAAAATGTGTCCCAGTACTGAAGGGATGATACAGATGAATAAGGCAATACATTAGTGGTGTTGAGCTTACTCTCTGGTGTAGTGGTGTGTGGTGTGTCTGAGAAAGAGTCTCCTGCTGCTGCTGAGGTGAGAAGGCATCCAGGTGAAAGCCTTGCATCAGCTCCCCCTTGCCCTGGCTGCCCTCCCATCCCTGGCTCGCATCCTGTTGTAATGACACGTGGTGGTTAGGGTTACAGACACACACTTGCTCTTTGTGCTTCTAAGTGATTGCTCCTAAGATGGTGAAGGAGACGGATGAAGCATGTGATAAATGTGCACAGCAAGTAAATAATTTCTCCATCATCATCATCATCATCATCATTCCATACAATCAGAAAAGCACTGGAGTAATGTATCTTGTTTGTATGCAAAGGACCACAGAAGTTGATGCTTCAATGTGTTTCTTCTTACTTCCTTCCAGCAGATCACTCCTTGAGCCACACCTTCCTGAACACAGAGACATAGTGGCACTCACCCCATCCATCCCTGCAGTGGGTGGCAGTCCCTGGCTTGTCACCTCCTTGAAGGACTGTGGCTGTGCTGGGTACTGTGGGAGAACGCCACCACCGCCACCACCACCACCACCACCACCAGATATCGCTGGCCTGAAGTTGTCCCCACTTTGGCTGGCCTCCTCAGGAGCTGACAGGCCTCCACTAAGGTCAGTGAGGCCCAGGATGTTGTCCTCACACTTCACCTCATCATCTCTCTCCTCTTTCACTGTGAACACTGTCCTCTCCTCCATCATGGTGGGCTGTGGAGACACACTCATTAGAAGCGTTCTTCACCACCTACTGTCTACTGAGACATGAAATATATACACACAGATGTGAGCAGGAGAAGAAGACACTTGCTCATTACCTGTTGTTGTGAAGGGAAGGTGGAAGTAGCAGGCTGTGGACTGCTCGCACTGCTTCCCCTGCTCCTTCCCCTGGACTCACTGTGGTCCTCGGGGGCAGGGTCATCCCCTTGTGGTGTGGAGGCAGGGCTGCTGGCTTCCCTGTCGTGCCGCCGCCGCTTGAGGTTGGGGGGCCCCTCCTCTGTGGCAGCAGTAGGGCGGCCACGGGACTCCTGCTGGGACGGGGAGGTGGGCTCGTCTGGCACAGCAAGACCCTTGATGGCCAGACACTCAGCAGCCTTGATGAGGCCGCCCAGTTCATCCTGTGGCACAGACACCTGGCCCAGGTACATGTAGCTGAGCAGAGCCTCCAAGTGGCGCGGTGGCAGGTCCTGCAACACCACGGCCGGGTGGCGGCATGGGGTGTGCTCCAGGATGGCACGGAAGTATTCACTGCAGCCGGACACCACCAGCCGGTGCACCTGGTAGAACTGACCTCCACACACCAGGGTCAGGTCACTGTAGGTCTCCTGGAGGTGGGAAGATTTCAGCAACATGGTGCCACCCAAGAAAACAGTCATTGTATGTCTGAGCCTCACTTATAATCCATATTCACGAAACATACAATGTAATACTGTACTACCATGACTATCATTAGTATTACTATTATATACTACTGCTACTACTACACTTCCTACACACCTTGTCCCGCAGGAAGGAGAGCTGCTTGAGGAAGGAGGAGGAGTGGTTGTTCCATCGCAGCGACAACAGACCGTCCACCGCCATCACTGCTTCCCTGCCTTCCTGCCCCAACACACAAACACGCTGCTGCTGCTGCTGCTGCTGCTGCCGGAAAGCATCACTGCATCACCCACAAGGGTACTAAGCTCATGTTGCTATTGGCTTGACTTGCTCTGTTTTGTTGAGTGATCATCACTAAATGCACAAGATACTGTACATTGTAAAACAGAATTAAGATTGATATATATGACGTTACCTTGCTAAATATTAATGTTGTGATATATACCAGTAGTGATAATCATCAAAGACAGAGTACAAGGTCTGTCTGTCTTGTATAACCATTGAAACACAACTCACTTTTCACACTGGCTCCACAATGTTCCTCACAGAATGAGGAGGCAGCGTCTAACAGTGTGATGAGAGGGTGTTAGCGTGCCCTCAAGCTGCAACAAGAAAGGAAACAATATTAGATATAATTGACTGACATTCAAGAAATACTCCAGAAATTAATTTGCAAAGAATATGACCTTGTTTTCATTGGTAGTGAGAATGTGAAGTCCACGGCAGACGCACTGCTCTAATGGCATCGATGGTGTTTCATCTCTGCGGGGCTCTCATCTGTCACTGCTGCTGGGATGCTGCTGGACTGACTGACGTGTTTACTAAGATATGGCAGTTTCGGTTATACTAATACTCGGTTCATTCGGTCTGCGCCACAATAATATTTCCTTATATTAGGATACAACATTGATTTTTTGTTTTTTCCTCCCATCACTTCAGTGGGTTTTCATTTCTGTTTTAAAGTTTCTGCTCCGAGTACAGCTTTATCTCACTTTCAACTGGAGAAATAGTACGTTTCCAATAGACTAATCGATCTCGTAATTATGTACATTATCAGAACAGACTAAACCGAATAGTGGTACTCGCTCAATTCCAAGAACTACCTACCTACCTAAGTAAATCAAGGAGGTAGGTATGTACTATTCCAACTCAGCTAATCCTCCCTATTTCTTATTCCCTAAGCAGGGTATATTGAGCTAACCATGGAATAATAATTGTGATGGGATACCTTGGTAAATGTATGAAACATTACTTAGGTAAATGTTAATGAAATATGACTTAGGTAAATGTTAATTAAATATGACTTAGGTAAATGTTAATGAAATATGACTTAGGTAAATGTTAATGAAATATGACTTAGGTAAAAATATCATTGTGTGCGCAAAAAAAGTCACAACATTTTTCATATCTCCACCCATTGAAAAATGTTAAGGTGTGTGTGTGTGTGTGTGTGTGTGTGTGTGTCTGTGTGTGTGTGTGTGTGTGTGTGTGTGTGTGTGTGTGTGTGTGTGTGTTAGTTCATATTAGATTAGAGGAGTGGTGGTGGTGGTGATGTTTCAAAATAAATATTGCACAATGACCACCATCACAAGTAATTCAGTGTACCAGCGGTCTCTGTTGCTCCCTCCCCCCCTCCCCCTCCCCTGGTGTGTCCCTCCCTCCCTCCTCCCTTCCCTAGTGTGTGTCTCTTCAGTGTCGCCATGACGGTGGTGGTGGGTCTACGTGGGTGGTGTTAGTGGTGTTGCCCCTTCATCCAGCGAGGTCACCAGGGCAGTAGCGTTACTTTGACCTGACCGTGACCTCTGGCGATGTAAGTTGAAGGTGACGAGGAGATGGAGAAGTGCAATATTGGTGTGTGAAGAGCGGGGTGCGTCGCTTACAGTGTGTGGGAAGGGTTTGTTTTGGTGAATTATTGTTGTTTGTTTGTTAATGTGTCCAACAGATGTCAGTTTGCGGGAGAATGGGCGAGTTTGTTTGTTGTTTTGTTGGTTATCGTTGGTGCGGTACTATTTGACACACCACCCACTGAGACACGCCCATTCCTGTGTGGTGGTGTGTATTGATGATGATGGGTGGTGGTTGACGTGGTTTTGTTTACGTAACACTGAAGCACATCACCAAATTCAGTCCGTGGCTCTTACTACTCCCACTCTTACTGGGAACACTCCAACGTAGGTAGCTACTTGACTAGCCACACTTAACATTGCTGCTGGCCAC
>CM035180.1:1274549-1297779 GCA_020233015.1 Callinectes sapidus
CACCCCCACGCCCCCCCTCGCCCCACCCAGAGCAAGCTACGAGAGGACCCCAAGGTGCTCATCTTCACCGAGACGCAGTACTCCAGGACAGGCCAGGCCATCATCCATATACTGGTGGCCAATAGGATTAAGTAAGTGGTGGTGGTGGTGGTGGTGGCTCGGAATTTTGTTTATTTGGTTATATTATTGTTATATACTGTGATTGTTTATTTGATTTTTGGTCATTTTGTTTTGTTTTGAGTTTTGTTGGAGCTGATTTTGTTCATGTATCTATTTATTATTATTGTTATTATTATTATTATTATTAGTAGTAGTAGTAGTAGTATCATCATCATTATTATCATTATTATAAATTGATAACACCACACCAAAGCTAACCCGAGTTCCGTACCGTCCACCACCACCATCACCACCAGGTACAAGATGGAGGTGCTGGGGAAGTCACTGCCAGGGCTCACCAACGTGTCCAAGGGGAAGTACGGCGTGGTGGTGTTTGAGAACTTTGAGCGCTACCTTCAGATCGACCCGTGGAACCGAGAACTCCTGGACAAATACCTCAGGGACTATGGCGTTGGCCTGGTGGGGTTCATGCCGGCCAGGGAGGAGACGCAGGTTGGAGCTAAACTAAGGGGCTTTCCTCTCTACATTCACTCAAATCTTGGCTTGGAGGTGGGTATCTACAGGAATTATTTGTTTTGGGTGTCTTGTTGGGTTGTTTTCCTTGTTTTTGTGTGGTGTTAGATTGATGTTCTTTATTGATATTGTTTTCATTGCTATTATTACATTTTTGTTGTTGTTATTGTCGTCTTATCTGTTGTTTTCTTGTTTTTTGTTTGGTAGGATTTAGTAACTCATCTTTATATACTTTCAAATCTCAAGTCTTGAAGTGGATTATTTTATCTTTTATTTTTTTTGTCTTCTAATCTGATTTTTCCTTCTTGTTTTGTGTTTGAGGTTTACAGTTTTATCTCTGCGTGTTTATTAATTTTTTTTCTCTTTATCTCCTCTCTAATGTTATCCTTGAGTTGCTGTGTCTGTGTGGATGATGAGATAGTTATTATTTTGTACTTTTCCTGCTATGTTCTTTTTTTTGTGGTGGTGTGTGTGTGTGTGTGTGTGTGTCTGTGTGTGTGTGTGTGTGTGTGTGTGTGTGCTGTATCTATAGTGTTGTGAATCATATAAAAAACAGTAAAACCATTAGATTACAAACACCATAAGCCTTGGGATCATGGTACAAAGATAGCGACAATTATCATAGTGCTGTAAATTATACGAGACAATAAAAAACTTAGCCTACAGTCACAGAGAGCTACGAGATTAGTGAAAGACAAATGGAGTGACAGCATCCAGACCCTCACCACATCCCACCACCACCCGGCAGAACGTGAGCCTGAACAGCGACAACCCAGTGCTGCGGCTGACCAGGGCGGGCGGCACACTAGAGGAGGAGCTGCCCGGCACTGACTGGACTGTCTTCACCCCCGCTGACACCACCTACATACCCCTAGAGTGGGCCGCCCCTGCCATGCCACACTACTCAGAGGAACGCCTTATTCTGGCTATCCTGGTGAGAGAGACAGAGAAACACACACAGACAGAGAGAGAGAGAGAGAGACAGACAAATAGACAGACAGACAGATATAGATTGAGAGAGGCACAGAGAGAGAGAGAGAGAGAGAGACTTAAAATATAGAGGAAAATGAGATTGAAAAGAGGAAAAATAGAAAAAAAGGAGGAATTGAAAACAGGTTGTGTGATTGAAAAGTATTAGTAGGTTTGATAGCGTCTGACAAGAGGAGAGAGAGAGAGAGATTGATAGATGTTAATAAAAGATTGAAGAAGATAAGGAGAGAGAGAGAGAGAGAGAGAGCACAGGAAGTTGATAAACTCTTAAAAGATTGAAGATAAAGGAGATAAAAAGAGAGATACCTCACATTTCTTCACTTTCTCTTGGCCAGACCCACTTGAAAATGAATAAATAGATAAAAGAAACAGAAGACTTTTGAAATACATCAACAATTTCCCACACAAAATAAAAAATGAAAAACAAAAAGCAATCTCAACACCTTTTCCTCAACTCTCTTCACACATTCAACCCCATTATGAAAATTATAAAGAAATGATAATAAAAGAAAAGAAAGAAAATATATATACTACATCAACAATTTCCTACATAAACTTTGATAAAAAAAATAAATAGAATAATAAAATAGAAAATAAATAAAATAACAAAGTTCCTCCTCAAACTTCAAAACAAAAACACAAACAGACAGACACACTATTTCTTCTCCCGCTCAGGACAAAGGTGACTATGACGGCATATCCAGAGTGCTGTTTGGCGGGAACCTGGACTTCTGGCTGCACCGACTCCTGTTCCTGGATGCCGTGTCGTACCTCAGTCTGGGCCGCATCTCCCTCTCTCTGGAGCGATACATCTTGGTGGACATCGACGACATATTTGTGGCCAAGAAGGGCGTACGCATGACCCCCGATGATGTCAAGGTGTGTGGTTACCTTCTTGTGGTTGACAGGAGGAGGGGGGATGGGGGGAGGGGAGTTATCTATCAGTATACAGTCTTATATATCCTTCATTAATTTTTTTTGTTAACCGCTTCAGTACTGGGATGTGTTTTTTATATTCATTCTGCTTATTATTTGTTGATTTTATACGGTTTCAGAAACTCGTGTGGGGATTAAAAAAGTAGAGACTCTGGCCGTTAAACTTCTGACTTCCGTACACCCTTCCTGATGTCTGTAAAAGTGTTCAGTCACACCCAAAACTCATGATAAAAATGTGTCCCAGTACTGAAGAGGTTAAAAGTGCTGTCAGTTTCGGTATTCACAGTTTCCTCATTAAGTTCATTCCATTTTTTCACAATTTGAGGAAAACTGTACTTCTTAATATCTCTTTACAGTTTTCTTTCTTTAATTCCATGTTGTCCTTTTGTATTCTGTGTGTCTGAAGTAAATAAATGTCCTCAGTTCATATTCTCCATAGCCTTTACCATTCTATACACATCAGATCTCACTCCCTCCCTGTGTGTGTGTGTGTGTGTGTGTGTGTGTGTGTGTCGTTTTATTGTAATTTTTGTTGCTATTGCTGGTGCCTTTCCTACATAAAGAAAAAGACCTGCTGTATGTATTATTATAACTATTCTTCCCCTCCTCCTCCTCCTCCTCCTCCTCCTCCTCCTCTTCCTCCTCATCAGGCGCTGCTGGACTCTCAGTTGCGTCTGCGTGAGTTGGTACCAGAGTGGCGCTTCAATCTGGGTTTTAGTGGGAAGTATTACCAGAACGGCAACCCACTGGAGAACGCTGGGGACAGGATGCTGCTGGGTGAGTAGTGAGTAGTAGTAGTAGTAGTAGTAGTAGTAGTGGTGGTGTTGTTGTCAGTTGTCCCATAGTGCAGTGAAAGAGTAAAGTTAAGTTAGAATCAACAAAGAATGATCATGATGAATATGCATTGCGAATTTAAGGACAGAATTGAAAGTGTGTATGCTCTCTCTCTCTCTCTCTCTCATATAGCCATGTTGTTGTCCCGCAGAGAACGTTGATGAGTTTTGGTGGTTTGGCCACATGTGGGGCCACACTCAGCCTCACACACTCACTCAGGACAAACTGGAACACCAGATGCAACTCAACAAGCAATTTGCCCTGGCACATAACATTCCTACTGACTCAGGTATGTGTCTGTGTGTGTGTGTGTGTGTTCAACATGTATTTTATGGACTACAAGTAATATTAAGACTAATGTACCATCTAGTTTTCATTATTTTAGACATTATTTACGTCCATCTGTTTTTCTTTTTTGTAACCAATCTATTTAGTTGTGTTATTATTGCTACTTACACATTTTAACACTAACAAACATTATTTACGTCTATCTATCTTTTCATTGTCAGTCTATCCAGTTGTGTCATTCTTGGTGCATACACATTTCAACACACATCCTGTCACCTCACCTCACCTCACCTCGCCTCACCTCACCTCACCTCACCTCACGTCACTCCCGCAGGTTACAGCATCGCCCCGCACCACTCTGGGGTGTATCCGGTCCACGAGCCGCTGTACGATGCGTGGAAGAAGGTGTGGAACGTGCGCGTGACATCCTCAGAGGAATACCCGCACCTCTACCCAGCGCGACTCAGACGGGGCTTCATTCACCGCAATATTATGGTGTGTGTCTGTGTGTCTGTGTGTCAGTGTGTGTGTCTGTGTGTTTGCTGTGTCTGTGTTTGCTGTGTGTGTTGATTGTTTACTTGTGTTTTTCTTCTTTTTTTTTGGGGGGGGTATAAATGTGTGTGTTTGTGTTAATATTTTTGGGGTGTGTATGTGTATGTGTGTGTGTATTTGGATGTATATTTATTTGTTATTTACTTGTCTTGTTTTCTTTTCTTTTTTTCTTTTTCTGTGGACATAAGTGTATGTTAATATTTGTTTCTGTATGTGTGTGTGTGTGTGTGTGTGTGTGTGTGTGTGTAATTGAAATATAAGTATTACCTACATACATTCCCCATACCACAAAACAACCTCAATTAACCTAACCATGAGTACTGCCTACATACATTTCCCATACCCCAAGATGCTATTCCTCTCACCCGTGGCTTCTCCTCCTCCCTCCCTCCCTCCCTCTGCCCCTACGTACAGGTGCTGCCGAGACAGACGTGTGGCCTCTTCACTCACACCGTCTTCATTGACAAGTACCCGGGAGGACGCAATATTCTGGACTCAAGCATACACGGAGGGGAGCTTTTCCTCACCATTGTATACAACCCGGTGAGTAATGCCCTGTTCCGAGACACTATGTTGTACCTACGCTGCTTTAAAGAGGCTGTAGTTTGAATCTTGTATCTTTGACATTCACAACCCTTTGCTCTATTCAATCACAACATCACCTAATATTTACACACGTCACCAAAGAACTCAAATTATCACCTGTCTTTTTTGTACCAACCAATTAATCTCCTTATTCTTCCTCCGCCCCTCAGATCAGCATCTTCATGACACACCTGAGTAACTATGGCAACGACCGCCTTGCCCTGTACACCTTTGAGTCGGTCATCAAGTTCATCAAGTGCTGGACCAACCTCAGTCTCCGCACAGTGCCTCCCTTGCAGCTCGGCGAGAAGTACTTCCACCTCTTCCCCAGCGAGAGGGATCCAATCTGGGGGGTGAGTTGGAGGGAGTGCAGAGGAGAGGGAGAGAGACAAGTGAATAACAGAGAGAGAGAGATGAGAAGTATAGTACATTAGCCCTATAAAAATGCATCCCAGTACTGAAGGGACTTATTAATTTCTCATCTATTTCAGTATCCCTATAAAAATGCATCCCAGTACTGAAGGGACTTATTAATTTCTCATGTATTTCAGTATCCCTGTAAAATTGCATCCCAGCACTGAAGGGACTAATTAATTAATTCCTCATGCATTTCAGTACCCGTGTGCAGACAAGCGACACATGCAGATATGGGCCAAGGAGAAATCCTGTGACCAGCTGCCTAAGTTCCTGGTGATTGGCCCTCAGAAGACTGGCACCACGGCACTGTACACCTTCCTGGCCATGCATCCTGCCATCGTGGCCAACTACCCCTCTGCCGACACTTTTGAGGAAGTGCAGTTCTTCAATGGCAAGAATTATTACAAGGGCATTGACTGGTAAGAGACTGACTGACTGACTGAAGGACCACAAGGAAGGAAACAATGACATGTGTGCTCTTTGTTGTGGAGAATTGTTGTAGGATTGTTGCAGGGAGAAATATTGAACTTTAAATTGAACTATAAATAAAAGAGGATTGAGTAGTTAGAGATTCATGACTATTTCATTAGGTAGTATTATTTATTTGATCTTTTTTACTGTTTTCCTTCTCTTGACTTCATTCATTGCACTTAGTCCCCCTTTGACTGACTCTCTTCCTTCACTCACTCAATTCTAACACATTTCCTTTCCCCATCTTCCCTCACACCATTTATTTCCCCGCCAGGTACATGAATTTCTTCCCAGTGCCGGCTAACTCCTCCAGCAAGTTCCTGTTTGAGAAGAGTGCCACTTACTTTGAGGGGGAGATGGTGCCACAGCGTGTGAAGGCCCTGCTGCCACTTTCCAAACTGGTGGGTGGTGTCAGGTAGTGGTTGGGATGCAGGAAATGACTATTTACTGAGATTCTATTCTTTCCAAGTGTTAGCTGTGGTGAGGGATAGCGTACAGGAGAACTACATATAAAAAAACAGCTGTACATGCCTGAGATGAAAGAATATTAACCTGTATTATATTAACCTTTATCATATTAACCTGTATTATATTATGCTCTGTTTGTGTTTGGTACAGGTGGTGACAGTCATCCCCCCCAGCAAGCGTGCCTACTCCTGGTACCACCACATGCGTGCCCACAACGACCCCACGGCGCTGCAGTATTCCTTCCAAGAGGTGATAACGGCTCATGAAGGAGACCCACGGCCACTCAGGAGTCTCAGGAACAAGTGAGGCATTCATTGGTTTCTGCCTGTGTGTGTGTTATTTCTTTCCTTATATATATCTTTCCTGTTGTTCTTCCTTTTCTGCCTCTTCCTTTGTTTTCTGTAGCACAACTTATTTTTTCAGTCACTATTCTTGGTCATTATTCTTCATTCCATCCCAACATACTTCCTCCTTCAGTGCCACATTACAGGATACTTTTTACGCAATCAAGTATCAACACTTACGTAATTTTCTTTCACAGTTCAATCTTTTAGTCATTTATTTTTTCACATGGAGTCTTTCTTACTGGTCTGTCTGTCTGTCCGTCATGGCGCAGGTGTCTGGTGCCGGGGATGTACGCCAAGCACCTGGAGCGCTGGCTGGACCACTTCCCCGCCTCACAGCTCATCCTCATTGACGGGGAGGAGCTGCGCAGTGACCCAGTGTACGTTATGAATGACCTGCAGCGTTTCCTTGGCATCCAGCCCTTCTATAACTACACTGAGCACTTGAGGTAAGCTGGTTATTATTGGGTTCATTTCTCCTTTACTCTTTTTTTTCTTCCAGTTTTTCTGTATTATTAAATTAGTTTCCTTTTTGATTTGGTATTCAGGTCTTCTTTAACTTCACTGAGGCTTTGTACTGTTATATCATTGGGTTAGTTTTCCCTCTACACTCCTTATTTTTTAGGACATTCATCTTTTTTATGTATTATTAAGTTAGTTTCCATCCTTGAACACTCCTTAGTATTGTATTTGCAAGTTGTTCTATAACCACTGACTATTTGAGGAGAGTTATTTGAGGAGAGTTAGTCTGGTGCTGTATTGTAAGATTAGATGTATTTATAGATGAAGATTCTCAGCTTTAAAATCTCTCCTCATCTTTTGTCTTCCCTTCCTTCCCTGTGCAGGTATGACAAGAGGAAAGGTTTCTTCTGCCAAGTGACTGAAGAAGACAAGACCAAGTGCCTGGGGAGAGGGAAGGGCAGAATCTATCCTCCCATGAATGAGTCGAATGCTAAACTACTAAAGGTGAGCACTGGTGGTGGAGGATTGTGGGTACGGAGAAAGAATTATGGCCTCATATTCTTAAACACTTCTATGCTTCACCTTCACTATTTCAAAAGGTCTTTATTTCAATTTCCATTAGTTTTTTCAAGATGTTTTTATGATTCTAAACGTAAAGGGGTAAGATTTCAACATTGTGAAGTGGAGAAACACACATAAACCTCACTAATCACCCCTCCAGCATTAGAAAATAGTCATTATGTGAGAGAGAGCAAAGCGTTTCTGAATACTGATCATAGTGTTTGAGGATTGTGGGTAATGTTATGTGGCATGGAAATATAAGAGGGAAATAGAGCAAAGAATTGTTAGAGAAGAATGATGGTGTTTGAGGATTGTGGGTAATGTGATGAGGCATGGAAATATAAGCGAGAAATAGAGCAAAGAATTATGGTGTTTGAGGATTGTGGGTAATATGATGTGGCATGGAAATATAAGAGGGAAATAGAGTGAATGATAAGAACTAGTGAAGAATGAGGATGTGTGTGTGTATGTGAGTAGTGAATGAATGAAGGAAGAGTGTAATGAAGCAAATTTGGAGTGAAAATTGAGGTGTGGAGAGTAAAAATAAATGGAAAGTGAGAGTAAAGGAAGATAGAAATGGACGAATACTGAAAAATAAAAGATGAGGAATAAGTAGAGAAAAGAGGATGATTTAGTCAGTTGTCGAGGAAGAAAGAGAGAGTAAGAGAGGCTATACAAAAAAAAAAAAGTCGCTTATCAGTATTAAATTGATAAGATAAATTTGGCAACTCCTATCATACTACACCTGCTTTCCTCCTCCTCCTCCTCCTCCTCCTCCTCCTCCAATCATACTAAAACCACTCCTACCTTCAAAATTACTCTCTCTCTCTCTCCCCTCTTTCCCTCTATAAATTCCTCTATTCTCTTTCTCCTCTCAAAAACACACTCCATTTCAAATTTTCTGCCTTAAAGATTACTCAATTCTTTACTCATTTTCCCCTTCTCTTTATTTCCTTTCTTTTCCTTCCTGTCATTGTTTAAGTCCTCTCTCTCTTCCTGTTGCCTCATTCACTTCACCGGCTCAGAGGAAGAGATAAAGAGTCAGATTACAAGGTTGTGTCCAAGGAAATGAATTGGTTGTATTCTTTTATCATGTTTGTTGACCGTCTTCCTGTGTTGGAGTGTGTGGGTGGCAGTGTGTGTGTGTGAGTGTATGAGTGTTTGTTGATAAGCAGTGAAGGCCATCTGGTTAGGAATACATGAGGTGTGTGTGTGTGTGTGTGCTGGGTATTGATAAGTGAGGCAGCCATATGGTTCAAAATAAAAGATGTGTGTGTGTGTGTTAGTGTTTTTAGTTGAGTTTTGACGAGTTTCTTGGCTCATAATTACGTGTTAAGTCACTGTTTATATAATGAGACTGAAGATCCTTGTCTTTGTGATAACTGAGTGTTTGCTGCTCACTGAAAACCTTTGCCACTTGAGCAGATGTGGCCGGCAAACACGTTATCTCATTATTAGGGGAGTATTGACTTTTGAGGGAAGCGATGGGGTAATATTTCACACAGAGACTGACGCATGTACACCCTTTCTTTTTGTGCCGCAGTTAAACACGCCACCTCATTATCAGGGACAAGAATATGGGAAGTGTATTGACATTTAAGGACAGTGGAAAGATGTGGTAATATTTCACACGCAGACTGACGCATGTACACCCTTTCTTTCTCTTTGACAGGTTAACATGCTATGAATTAATCAGTTTATTTATTTATTTTTTGTCGTCCCATGTTACTTATGTTATTTACTTATTTATTTATTGTAGTCTCATGTTATCTTACTTCACATTGTTCCTTTCTTTGTCTGTGCAGGAGTACTATCAGCCTTACAATGTGGCCCTGGAGAAGCTGCTCACAAGACTTGACTACCCAGTGCCCCGGTGGCTGGAGGAGGAGCTGCAGTGAACCTGTCAACCACCACCACCACCACCACCACCACCACCTCACTAATGGACGGTGACAACACAACATGAAGAACAACACTGGACATCAGGTGCCAATTATTACCTATTATTTTGAACAAATCACTCGTCTCTGCATCAAACAGGGAATCAGTACCTATTCACTCATAAAAGGTTACTGTTTTCTCCCTATTTGCTCTGATTTTTTTTTTAAAGATGTTTGTCGTAAATCCTTACATCATTATTACCTATTATTTTGAACAAATCACTCGTTTCTGCATCAAATAGGGAGTCAGTACCCATTCACCCAAAAAAGGTCACTGTTTTTCCCCTATTTTCCCTGACTATGAGAGTTACACACCTTAATTTAACCATTACCCATATTTCTGAACCCATCTCTCGTTTCCGCATCAAATGAGGAAACAGTACCCAGTAGTATTACATATTCACCCACAAAAGGTTACTGTTGACTCCCTATTTTCCCGGATTATTTGAGAGTCATAGACCTGAGTGTGTCCCAAAGCCTTATCTCAAACTGGACACCAAATACTGACCCACAAACCTGATTAAGACGTTTCCCACTCCTTGCTTCTCAATAGACATAATATTGACGCCATCGCAACGTACACACAGACGCTCGGACAGGTGTTGTTTGTGCGTACGTGTGTGGTGGGATGAATTATTGACTTATTTCATTTAAGTCGCCTTTGGAATGAATATATATGGGGTTAGGTAGCTGGTAAGAGGGAATGTCTTGTTACTTGACTTATTTTATTTAAGTCACCCTGGGGAATGAAGAGAAGAACTGGCTGGAAGTGGAAGGAATGACGCATTTCTATGGTTATTTGAGGAGGAATGAATGTAAAAGAAGAAAGAAATTGACTAATGTTTGTTATTGACTTATTTTGTTTAAGTCGCTTTGGAATGAATGGGGAATATTAAAAAAGTTACCAGGAATAGGAATTATGGGAATGACTAGTTATAGAATTATTTAAGACGTGTTGGAATGATTAGGAATAGATATTGATGGAAAAGAGTGGCTGGGAGGAGGAATGAATGACTGAAGGGAATGATTAAATATTAGGTGAAGTTAGAAGGAAAAGTATTCAAAGATAAATTTTTAAGAAACGGTTATGAAAAGGTGCCATTAGTGTGTGTGTGTGTGTATGTATGTATGTTTTCATCACAAAGGTATGGGATGTAGAAATGTATTGAATCTCATAACACACACACGTACACACACACACACACACATATACACACTCTGGTAATGATAAGTTATGTCTTGCCGTTACTCATACAAACTCCAGCCTTTCACTAATGCCACAGGTGTGTGTATGTGTGTGTGTGTGTGTGTGTGTGCGTGTGTCAGTGTAGGAAGTAATGCAGTACTGAGTCACTCAAATCAAAAGTACTCTGACAGGTTATATAAGTTTTTAGTTTTGTCGTTTTATATTAACTTAAATCTTTACAAAAAAATAATAATAACTACAGTATATTATAGGCATATTCTCTCTCTCTCTCTTTCTCTCTCTCTCTCTTAACCCCCAAAACCTTTTCTTCCTTCTGAGTTTAATGACCCCAAACTTTCTCTTCCTTTATCATGTGACCTAAACTTTCTCTCTCTTTTCTTTCTTCTCTATCCCTAAAACCTTCCTTTTTCCCATTTATTACATCCCAAAACTCCCCGTAACTTTTCTTCTTTCCCTACACCACCTGAACACTCACTCTCTCCTATTTCTTTACTCAATCCCTTAAATTTTCCTTCTTTTCCTTTCGTTAATCCCTAAAACCTTCCCTTTTTTTTCCCTTTCCTAGACTCCCCAAGCCATCATTCTTTCTTAACACTCCTACAAATCTCTTTTCCTTCCTCTTTTCCCTCTTTTTCCTCATCTTTTCCTACACACCTCAAACCTTGCTTTCCTTTCCTCCCTTTCCCAATTAAGCATAAGTAACACAGCTAACACAGAACACAGGAGGCATGAGTCACTTGGGTGGGTGGGTGTTGCTTCACAGAATGAGCAGGAAATTTACATGTAGAGGTGAAGCAAGTCAGGTTTGGTATATCAGTGATCTCTGTGGGACTGTGGAGTGATGATGTTGACTGCCATTTGAAGCTTATTGGATTTGTAGATTGTGGTTGGGAATGAGAAAATGGTGGTTTATTGGAACATATGAGAGAGAGAGAGAGAGAGAGAGAGGGAGGAGGGGTAGGTTGTTAATTCATATTGTAAAGCTAATTAACTCCTGGAATAGGGAGAGAGAATGAGAAAGGAGAGGAATTGATAAACTGAAAGATGAAAGATTATTACAGAAAAACAAGAACAGGAACAGTAACAAAACAATCAGAGAGAGAGAGAATAGTTTAATCTCTCCTCTCTCTCTCTCTCTCTCTCTCTCTCTCTCTCTCTCTCTCTAGGTTAAAGAGCACAGGCGTTAACATAAGAGACATCCACACTCACTCTGATAAACTTGACAAACAAATAAAAGGAAAGATTATCCTGTCAAGATAATGCTTCCTTAAGTCCCAATCCATTATGTTCCCTCTCATTCAGTGACAGGGAATGCTTGTGTCTCTATATATTTTCTGCCTGTCTGTCAGTCTTTTGTCTCTTTGCGGAGAGATTTAGTATTGCACTTTTGTAAATACAGGTCTTTCATTTGGTATTTTTTTTCTTGTGGGTTTGGGTGTCTTTCGTACAATTTTTTATGGCATTTTTTTTTTGGGGTGGTGGTATGTCTCTGGTTTATCCCGAATTTGAAAGTTTTTGTCCTGTCATTATTAATTACAAGCCGTGAAGTTCATACTTCATAGTTTTCTCATTTTTCATATTGTCACGGTTACTCTCTTTGTTGATAGTCTCGTTCACTTCCCATTACCAAACACACAATGGAAATCTGTACTTCAACTGAGACAGACACACAAAACTCCCTCTTCTCCCTCTCTCTCTCTCTATGGAGCTAAACTAGTGACAACATACCTTAGAATATCAATTTAGTTACCAAAGTTCCCATTACCCCTTCTCCTCACCCAATAACACAAATACACAAGATATTTCAGTGTTGCTTCTATGATTAATTACTTTATACATAGTTTTTCCTTTGGTGCATATCAGTGTGAGGTCATATCATCAATGTCATCTATTTTCTGGTACACATTTATGGCTGAGGGCAAAGTATAGTCATTTCTGAGATGTTCATTTACTGGCGTTGCTTCCATGACTTGTATTGTTCATCTGGTGCATCTCTATCATTCTCTTCTCATTTTATCAGTGTCATCCATGCACTGGTACACATTTATGGCTGAGGGCAAAGTATAGTCATTTCAGAGGTGTTCATTTACTGGCGTTGCTTCCATGACTTGTATTGTTCATCTGGTGCATCTCTATCATTCTCTTCTCATTTTATCAGTGTCATCCATGCACTGGTACACATTTATGGCTGAGGGCAAAGTGTAGTCATTTCAGAGGTGTTCGTTTACTGGTGTTCCTTTCATGACTTGTGTTGTAGCCGGCTGTGTAGTGTATCCTTGGTCTGTGTTCATTTAGTGTGATTTATTGTTGCTCCTTAATCTGGCATTCCTCCTTATCTTATCGGCCATTGTGTGTTCTCTGTGGATCATTGTGGCAGCTTGATTGTCTCCAGAAATGTGTGCTTTTCTGTATTGTATGGACTGTTTTATTATGTAGTGGTTCTTCTGAGGAGTGTGGGAGCAAGTCAGTGTTCGTTTGGTACTTGTGCTTGATGGGGAAAATATGTACCTTTGTTTATAGAGAGGGTGAGAAACTTGTGGGAAATGTTTATGGTTTATTAATGCAAATTGCTTTTATTATATTATGTCGTAAATGAAGAAATAGGGATGTGTAAAAAAAAAAGAGGAAACTTTAGGGAAAAATCTAGAGTAACACACACACACACACACACTGAAAAAATGATGTCACAGTTTTGAGAGAAGAGATGATAACAATGCAAAGAGAACACAAAAGACTGAAAATGTTCCAGTGAAGAGTTTAGAAAAAGATAACCTTAACCAGGCAAGTCTCCAAGCAAAGCTGAGAGCACAAAGATAGATTAGCTAACAAATTAAGAATTAAGAAGCTTTCATTCAATATAGATAGAAAACAACAATTAAATAGATAAAAAAAGGATAATTGATTCACAGAGAGAAAGAGAAAGAACAAGAAGATAGTACAAGAAATGAGATCAAATTAAAATACAGAGGGAGATCAAATTAGAATACAGAGAGAGAGAGAGAGATGCCCATACACACACACACACACACACACACACACACACACACGTTTAATCACACATCCTGTATGACGATAAGAGATGTATCAGCAGTGAGCAAACCTCCCCACTTTCTCCCAGCTCGGCAATGTATACCTTCCACAGGTGTTCTCAGGGGTCATTATCGCTAGTCAGGTAACCCAGGAAGTCTTATCAAGGTGTGGTTGGCTGTCGGCATTTACTTACATTGCTCAGAAGTGGTGTGGTGATGGCACGGGAATTCTACGTTGCTATTCCTTGCTATGGAGTTAAAAAGTCCTGCGTGGTGAGAGGTGTGTCTTATTAGCATGGATGGAAGTTAGATCCGTAATCAGAAACGCTTTGCTCTCTCACCACAACTATTTTTCCAAGGCCACAGAGACGAGTAGCCGGATTTTCAACAGTTTTTCCTGATAATGAACTGGAAATCTTGCCAATCCATCACCGGAACATAAAAGTAACCTTTAAAACATGACTATCTTGAAGTAGAGCCTTTGCAAAATAGTGATGGTGAGAGAGAGAGAGCAAAGTGTTTAAGAATACAGGTTTTATTAGCTTTGTGGATGAATGTAGATGTTATTCCTTGGTGTGGTGTTAGTAAGTCTTGTGCTGCTGGGAGAGGACTGCCTATTGTTGTGTGGAAGGAAAGTAACAGATAGCATAGGAAGAATTATTGCATTCAGAAGATGGAGAATGCATAGTGTGTGTGTTTTTTGCTAATTATCAGATAGCAGGGAGAAGAGAAATGTTCCAGTGAGGTTGATTGGAAACCTTAAAGTGCTGCTGTTTGTGTTGTGAGGTTTAGTGAGAGAAGACATGAAACACTGCTTACTGTTAGCTTGGGAATGGTTGGAGCTGGCGTCTTGTGTGTTTGGTAATGAAGAGTGAAACACGTTAGTGAATATTGGGGGAGAGAAATTCCAATAGCTATACACATTATGAAGTTTAGTAAGGGAAGAAACAATGAGGACAGGTTTTATTTATTGTGGAAATGAGTGTTTAGAATTAAGGTAATGAGTAAAGTGCTTTAGTAAGAAAGGGAAGGAAATTTTAAGTGATTTTCCTTTTATAGAGTTAGAAATTAGCTAAGAGTCAAATGCCTGAGTGAGGATAGAAAGAAAACTCCATATTCTATTCCCCATTTGGTGTGAAACTGTAGTAAAAGAAACACTGAAGTGAAGGTAGGGAGGAAATATTCTTTCTGTTAAAGTGTCACAAAGTTTATAGTGTGAAAGGTTTGAGTGAAGGCAAGACAATGCTTCAAGTATTACTCTTATCATGGTGTTAGTCTGGGGGAGAGAGGGGAAATGTACAGTATCCAATTGTGTGTGTGTGTGTGTGTTTCTGTTGTATTTGTGTGACTTAAGTATGAAGAACTGAAAAGTAGAGAGGATCAGATGAAATCAGGAATGCTGTGTACATTCTCACTACAATATTTATACTCATTCCCTGCAACATGAAACGATTCTCAATACTAAAAGCAACATATGACATTTTCATCAGCATCTACAAGAAAATAATAGGTCTTCAATTTTTAGCCAGTGTAATACAATCAAGTCTCCTTTATGTCCACTTGGTGTGCTTTGAGAGATCAGGAAGTCGTGAGGTGTTCTGAAGGGCAAGAGAGATGGAAAGATAAGTGCCATACAATACTGTTACACGAAGTTTTGCCATAGATGTGTGTGTGTTTGTGAAGTTCCTAAGGAGGTGGCAGGGAGGTGGACGTGGGTGTCACTCAGAGGGAGGGAAGACTCACTGCCTTGTGATTAATGTGTTGTGTACCAGAAGTGTTTGGATGGAGGAAAGGATTGGTGAAAGAATCAACACACTCACACTGCTATTTATATATTGAGAGTGTGGAAGTTGAGAAGTTTGTGAAAGAAATAGAGGAACTAAGTACTGTTAAGTTTTGGAGTGTTTTAGATGAAATGAAGCTTTTTTAATGGGAGGAATTCAACGATTTTAAAGTAATGAGAATGTAAGAATGGCGAGTGTTTGATATGCTGTGAATGGGAATGAAAGGCCAGATTGGGAAGTACTGAACAGATCTAAGCGTTGTCTGTTACTGTACTCGCACTGTGCTTATGAAATCTTGCTGTAACACACAAGATGATGATGATGATGGATGTAGCAGAGATGAATCAATTACCAGTCATACTCATACTGTGCTACAAATATCAACATTCCTATGACAACTCTGGTGCTTGACACTCATACAATCAATACCCATGAAAACCCACTCAAAAATGTATAGATCACAAAATTTTGGTGCTTGAACCTTTTGCAGTACAATACAATCCTATTAGAGTGTCCAGAATACTAATTTTGAACACTTTTTATGCTTGGAATACCTATTATGCGATCAAATCTTCTTAATAAGCTAGAAATGTTATCCTTGAAATATTTTTAGTGCTTCAAAACCCAAACAGTGCAATCCAATCATTTAAAACTCCACATTATCAACTCCAAACATCCTTACCGCTTGAAACCCGAATAGTTCATTATTAAAAAAAGACAATAATAGAAAAAAATAATAAACTATAAACAAACTCACAACTCGAAAATATATATATACCATGCAATCCAATTCTATTCACAAACACGCACACACGGACACATCAGACGATTCAATGCTCATATTTCACGGGACAAAACCAAGTCTGCCAGTAACGCTTAGTCATACTATACCCAACCCGCTTTTCTCGTCACAAGATCGCCCACTGAGATCGTGATAACACCAACAGTCATGAACAGGGACAATAAAATCTTACTATCACCCCTATGTGGACTCTGGGTGGGGCTGTACTTCACTTCACTTCATTGGGGCGGGGGGGGGGGGGCAGCTGTGTGTCGTGGGTTGAGTGTGGAATGCGAGGAGGAGGAAGAGAGAGAGAGAGGAATGCATCTCTCTCTCTCTCTCTCTCTCTCTCTCTCTCTCTCTCTCTCTGCATTTTTCCTAGTACTAAGTAGTGGGAATCATTCTTGAGAGAGAGAGAGAGAGAGAGAGAGAGAGAGAGAAATATGATGTGTGTGAGGGATGACATAATAACCATAATGGCACACAAGTCACACACACACACACACTCAGAACTCTTATCCATCAACTGATAACAATGCCAGCCAGCCACTCACTCACCACGGCCTTCTCTTACCCACCTGTTAGAAGTTCTCTTCTCTCTCCCGTTGCTTCATCATAGTCATGTGGTGAGGAAGTGAGGAAGACAAAACTTGAGATAAAGAGGCTTGGATGGGTTTGAGTATTAATCCTTTCTGTACTGGGACGCGTTTTCATATTTATTTTGCTTATTTGTCGATTTTTATACAGCTTCAGAAATTCATGTGGGGATTAAAATAGTACAGACTCTGGCCATTAATCTTCTGACCTCCATAGACCCTGCTAATCTGAATGAAATCGTCTAGTCACCCAAAAGTCGAGGTAGAAATGTGTCCCAATACTGAAGGAGTTAAAAGCTGTTGCAATAGGAAAATAAGAGCTTAATGCCACTTCTGTTGGATTATTCCTCTCATTTTCTCATTCCGCTATTTATCATTCAGCAAGGGAAAGAAAGAATTGAGTTCGTTGAAAATATTAATTGATGAGAGGCACAGCATATAGAAAGAAAACAAAATAATGCATCCTTCTACAATAATTTCGTTCGTTTTTTCATCTTCCATTAGTTTATTTTCTTTTTTCTGTGTTTGGAAGAAGAAATCAATTGAGTAGCTAAAGAGACGCTATGACATATATAACTTCATAAAGACTAACTATAAACTTCTCGCGACGCTATTAATCAGAAAGAAACACTTTTATCATAACCCCTTCAGTATCGAGACACATTTTTACCGCGATTTCATTAGGAAGGGTCTATGGAAGCCAGAAGATCAATGGCCAGAGTCTACCATTTCAATCCCCACATGAGTTTCTGTATAAAATCGACAATTAATACGACTAAACATTAAAACGCACCCCCAGTACTGAAGGGGTTAAGGGGAGAGAAACAGACCGAATGGCTAGGTGAACAAACCAATGAAAAATATTAAGACTCCACTCTGAGCAGCCTTGCCACCTCTGAACCCAATGTCTTGTTTATGTAACCCTCCCTCCTTAACGCTCCGAGGAATGTGTCAGTTGTGTAACTTATATAAACCACCGCCGATTTGAACCCATGTCACGTACGTACAGACAGACTCGCTGGCGTAAAGCAGTGCGGAATTTTGTGGGATATGGAAACCCGAAGGAAAGTGTACAGTATAGGAGTGAAGACTTTCGTAAGAGATGATTGGGTTTTTTTATATAGAAACCTGAAAGTGTTTGATAAAGAAGGCTTTCGTAAGGGAAGGGCTTTTTCTATATAGAAACCTGAAAGAAAGTATGGTAATGATGTTTGTTTCGTAAAAGGTTTTTTTTATATAGGAACCTGAAGGAAAGTGTATTGTAATATTTGTTTTGTAGATTAGAATTATATATATATATATATATATATATATATATATATATATATATATATATATATATATATATATATATATATATATATATATACTATATATATATATATATATATATATATATATATATATATATATATATATATATATATATATAACAAAATAGTCAAAATATGCAGGAAATTCATGACAATAACCTACACAACTTATGTCATCGAAATACAATAACTTTCTATTACGTGAATCGAAAAGAATGATAAAGCGCTCACACACACACACACACACACACACACACACACACACACACACACACACACACACACACTGGGATATCAACCAAATAGCATCTTAACATGAGTGAAATACATATTAATAACCTGTATATCATGACGTAACACTCAATACTCGATACACAAACACGTAACCTTTGGAGAGAAACGTTTCAGTAGCAATCACAGAGCGCTAACGGATGGACCTACTATCAGTAGTGTCGAAATGGGGGGAAATAATATGATGACTTTTTCTTTATCTTGGTCTTGACACCTTCAGTACTGGCACGCATTTACACATTTATTCTGCTTGTTATTTGTCGATTTTATACAACTCCTGAAGCTCAAGTGACGATTAAAACAGTACAGACTCTGGCCATTAACCATCTGACCTCCATAGACCATTCTTAACGTCAATAAAATCGTCTAATCACACCCAAAACTCATGGTAAAGATGTGCCCTAGTAGCAGCTTAAAAAAAAAAAAAGGAAAAAAGTTATCCTTAGTTGGTGGTGGTGGTGGTGGTGGTGGTGGTGGTGATGTGTGTCAGGGCGGTGAGGAGGGGTGAGGAAGGACAGCAGTGTTAGAGCAAGGTCAGAGGGATGGGAGAGTCCTTGGCTTGGCGACTGCGGCTCTTAGAAATGTGGCGACGTCTTGTCTGTTATAACATTGGCGTGGAAGTTATTTTAAGTTTGCCATGGGGATTTAGTTACTCTGGGCAAAGTTTAGCAAGACTCCCGTGTCATCACTAGGAGGAAATGTTATCTAAGACCTTTTTAAAGTTTTTGATACCTTGTCTGTCATAACGCGCTAGTGTGGAAGTTCAAATGTAGAGTTTTCAAGGATATTTGATTTATTGAGGGGGAAAGTTTAAGTAAGACTCCTGTATCATCATCGCTAGTAAATGTTATCTATCTCAAACCTTATGAAAGTTTTGATATCTTGTCTGTCGTAACTTGGCAGTGTGGAAGTTCAAATTCAGTTCATTTTATATCCTTGTTCTGCTACCTTTTTTTTTTTTTTTCCCCATTTTAAACACCGACAACTTTTGAAAGACATTAATTATTATTGTCATTTTATTTCGAGCTCTTCAATATTTATGTAACTTAAACGAAAAGACAAAATTAACGAAATCAACGTATTTTTCTGTCACATCTCTGTCTCCTCTCAGACCGTTGCCACACTATTTTCCAGAGACTTTACAGTACATCCAATGCAGTAAAAGAGTAAAGAAACATTATCAAACGCGTGGTGGTATGGCGTGGCGTGGCGTGGTGGTGGTGGTGGCGCCAGGAGTGAGTTATTGAGTCCAGTCTACCCTTAAAAAAACAAGCGTCGGCGTGGCGTGTGGTAGAAGTTGCAGAGTCCATCACGTGAGGGCGTATGGCCTTAGAGACACACGTGATGGTGGTGGTGGTGGTGGTGGTGGCGTCTGGGATTCTGGTGTGACGTGGGTGGGTTGAATGTGTCTCTTGTAAGAAGTTGGGGTGGTGGTGGTGACGGTGACGTAAGCAGCGAACCCTGTAATTGAAGACATGCGACTGAATTTGAAGGAAGTGAAGGCAATATCCAAGTAAAATCGATTCATCAGTTACCATTCATATTTCAGTGGTACGTAAAGGTCATTGACACAACCTTTTGACATGATCTTATTGAAGTCCGCTAAATTATAATGGACTCCAATGTTTAGTGGAAAATCTTAAAAGACGACTGACCATGAATACCAGAGAGAGAGAGAGAGAGAGAGAGAGAGAGAGAGAGAGAGAGAGAGAGAGAGAGAGAGAGAATCGCAACCGCAGCGTATATTTATAGTTAAATTTATCCTCAATATTAATCGAGGTTTTACAAATATATCTTTTTTTTTTCAGCCCTTATCCTCAATATTAATCGAGGTTTTACAAATATATATATTTTTTTCAGCACTATTAGTTACCCTTTTGCCAGAAACTCCATAAATCAAGTCATTCTATCATCACATTCAAAAGAGTTAAAGTTAAACCAACACAGCTAAGAAAAACACACAACCTCGTAGATACTAATAAGAAATGCAGATTGGAAACATTAGTATGTCTTTGGGGTTAGCTTCACAAGGCTCTCTTTTCATCTTAACCTTGCTCGTGTGATGGTCATGTGGGTTATGGAAACTTGTATGCATGGAGGCTGGCAAATTAGTGCTTCTTTTTCTTTGATGAATGTCTTATGCTGCCCTTGTCCTGCTTCCCCGTCTTATAAACACACGCACAAAAAGAATGGTGAGTGGCGGTGACTGGTGACGTATTGCGACCCTCAGTGAAGAGCCACAAGGAAGCAAGCAAGTCAGCAAACAGGCACACATTCAGCCTAGTAGTCAGTCCAGCTCAGTCAGTCAGTCAATCAGTGAGTCAGTCTCCTTCCGTGTTCAAATGAGTCACGCACGCACTTTTCCAGCTTAATTGATGATGCGATGGTTCATATCCGCGTACGTCATCACCCCAAACTTTTATCGAGGAAGAATTTAATATACACAAGAGAATAGGTAAACTAAAACCGTAAGATGTGTGGATCAGTGAACGTTTTACAGCACAAATGACAATAATCTGAACACCGTAACGTTGGGAACAAACAGTAGGTGGGACAGTGGCTAGGAAAGAAAAGAGATTAGCTTGACGTCTGTGATTCTTGGGTGACTCGGGGCGTGCTTGGCGTCAGGACAGGGGGCGCTGCGGGACGTGAGCAGACAACGCGCCGTGTATTTGGACCTGCGTGTGTCTGTCTCGTGTATGTCTGTGTCTGTGTGTGCTATGAATTGTGTTATGGTTGTGTGTTCTGGCTGTCTTGTTTCCATTCATTTATTGATTGATTTTTGGGTTTGTTTTGTTCATTTTATATTTTTTTTTTTTCTGTTTCATGTCTCTTAACCACGTCTGTGTGTTTAGATTTATCATTTTGGTTCATGAAATTAAGTGATATGGAACAAGGATATCTGGTTTAGGTTATTCATGTAATTATTTTTTTCTGCGTAACTCTCTCTCTCTCTCTCTCTCTCTCTCTCTCTCTCTCTCTCTCTCTCTCTCTCTCTCTCTCTCTCTCTCTCTCATATTCGTGTTCAAAAGTATTTAGTGTACATCGCATTTAAAGAATAAAGAGCAGCGCGCGCGCGCGCGTGTGTGTGTGTGTTGTCATGGTACTGGGGTCCGCATTCCTCTCCTTACCTCATGACCCAAGAAGCACACACACACACTTCATTATTCTCGCACTTCATTATTCTGGTCATGGTCTGAGCCAGCGCGGGTGTTGTGTATTATGACAAGATATAACTGTTATCTTTACCGTGAGGACACACCGGAAGTTGTCGTAATCGTGTTGTGCAAAATGAAGTTGCCCTAAACGCAAAGCTATCTCGTTACTAACAAAAACGACGGTGTACTAACAAAAGGAAACTGAACCTAACTTAACTCATAGCCGAACAAGATCAAAGGAACCCCAATTCAATTCTATCAAACGTACAATCAAAGCAAACCCACCCGAACCCAACCCAATAAGAAAATCCAATCCTACTCAAACTTAACTAAACCAAACTAACCCCACCCAGCAAAATTTAATCATATCCAACCCGAAATTAACTTCACCAAAGACTAAACTAACTCAGCCCAACTCAAACTTAGCTTAAACTTCACTTGACGGGAAACTAAACTAAATTAAACCAGCTCAACCCAACCCAACCCAATTCAACTCATCTCAACCCATCCCAATACCAAATTAACCCACCCAAACAAACACCCTTCACTCCTCCCATAACAAAACCACCAGAGATCCGAAGTAGGTAACTTTTGAATGATCTTGAAACCTGTCTGCCATAAGTGGAAGTTACGCAAGACGTGAAGCGGGTGAGGGGAGTGAGGGAAGGGGAGGAAGGGAGGGAGGGGGTCCAAATGAAGAGGTCTTTCCCAGAACACACCAGGGCTGCCTGTACCTTGATACATACTTACACCTTACAAAAAAAGTCCCATCTTACCCCTTCAGTCCTGTGATACATTTTTACCACGAGTTTTGGTTGTGATTAGACGATTTTATTGACATTGGGAAGGGTCTATGGTGGTCTGATCATGAGTCTGTACTATTTTGATGCCCCTCGTGAGTTTTGAAGGTGTATAAAATCGACAAATAATAAGCAGAATGAATACGAAAACGCGTCCCAATATTGAAGGGATTAAAGGAAGGCAGGCAAGGGATCTCAAATGTATGAAGTTTAAGAACGTAAGGAAAGTTGAGTCATGCGGTGTCTATCAGGCTGTAAAAAGTAACATGCTTATCTATACTCTAAGAATTTAAACACTCACACAGAACGGTTTTAATGAGGATACAAGTACTATTTAGATTAACAACATAAAGTACGGTTTTAATAAGACTTACCCAGTACTGTAAGAATTAATAAGATAATATATTTCCTAAGGACTTACCCATACACTATAAGGATTAAAAAAACATAAGATACTGTTTTAATACGACATTCCCAGTACTGTAAAGATGAAGTAAAGTGCAGTAAGGGTTTGATAAGACGTTACCCAGTAGTGTAAGGGTTAAGAATACAGTACTGGGGTATACTGGGAGGTTGGAAGAGCGAGGTGGGAGAAGAGAAGGCTGGCTGTAGTAATGTAAACGCTACGTAAACCTTTAGATGGGTTTTTCTTCCCCTCTAATCAAAACACCTTCCATTTTGTTTACGTGTGCGTGTGTGTGTGTGTGTGTGTGTGTGTGTGTGTGTGTGTGTGTGTGTCATACCTGCCTTAATCATCCTCACCCGCAGCAGATGTACGCACAGGTGTTCA
>CM035180.1:1386192-1404766 GCA_020233015.1 Callinectes sapidus
ATATATATATATATATATGCAATAATTTACATTAGTTTCTGTGACAGGAAAAAGTATCAGGTAAAGAACATTACAAGTAGCTAGGTATATTTGATGTTTTTTAATGAAAATTCAAAGTAACATAGGAAATGTTTTATTTACAAAAGGCACACACAAGACATTTCAGCAGTCAATATCTGTCATATCTGAACAAATTGCATTTATGTCTACAAGAACAGGATGGAATGCATGAAGGCACTTTGTTATGCACTGATTAATATCATATTCCTCTATGGAAGTTCTTGCTTTGATTTATTGAATTGCACAATGTTTTTGAGATGTTTTACATGTCTTTATTATTACCTTAAGGACAGCAAAATGTTATCTAATTACATACATTAAAGACCAGATGAGAAGATAAGTTTTCAAGTATAGCTGCTATAAGAAGTGTTATTTCTGATACAATAGATAATTTTCAGATAATTTTCAGAGTTAACTCTATTTATATGACATGGATCACTTCCTCTCTTGTCCTGAAGCAAGGTGGGAGAAGAGCCTTTAATCCTCTAAGGCACAACTCCATGTTTTATTTTTTCACATTTTATTTGAAAAAAAGCTCTTCTCCCTCTCAGGCACAACTCCAAGTTTGATTTTTCTCATTTTATGTTTGGCCAGCATACATTTCTTTCTATATGTATTGTCAAATTGCTTTTCTAAAGGAAAAGTTTATTTTTGTGAATTGTCCATCATTGTTAAAAAAAAAGGAGGCTTTGTATTGGTCAAGGATGTACTGGCTTGAAGATGAGAATCCACCTGGAGGTCTAAATGCATAAAGAAAATAGTAAATTTGTGTTCACAAATCTGAATGACTGGAGTGATCAAAATATAAGTTTTCATTTCATTGTTTTCTTGTCTCAAAGATTATCAAGATTTATCTAATAAATCACAGTAAATCTTAAAAGTCAGAGTGACATTTAAGTTATATATTGTAGTTTCAAAACTGTGTGCCTGAATTTTAAGGAATAACCTTCTCAGCTGCCATCATCCTACACTGCCTTGTAGCTAATGAATGATACTGAACTGATGCACAAATTTATAAAATATTGAGAATACTGTTGCATTGGATTGCATACAGAATGAAGGGCTGATACAAATAATGCTTAATATATATATAATGTGACAGGTCAGGTAAGTAATACTAATGTGATAGAAATGACCTATTTTGGTATAAAAAGCTAAATTTATCTTTTTTTTAACTAGCAGTCATTTATATACATAAATGCCACACACAACACAACACACACACACACACACACACACACACACACACACACACACGCAACACACACACACACGCAACACACACCCACACGCAACACACACGCAACACACACACACACACACGAGTCATGCATTGTGAATTATTGTGACTAATATCTGAATGTCCTTTTGACCAACTGTGACCATATTTGTACACTCTTATCTCAAGGCAGAATATAACCTTTCTCTTAATGTACGCTAAACACTACAGTCAGTTCTCCACAACATAAATTAATTGTATATGGGTATTAACTTATATTAGTCAAGAAATATGTCTTCCTCCCCTCTCCTTTCCTCCTTTCTATCACCTTTAGTCATGTAGTATACAATTATCCAAAGTAGTGATGTCACATTTACATGGTTTCAAATAAAAATCTGTAGTGAACTTAGTTCCACCTATCTATCACATGTCCAATTCTTGTTGGTCCCTGCAGGTCTATGATTAATATAAGGCAGTTTATTAGTACATACATTAATTAATCTTTCATTTACAGGCATGAAATACAGTGGACTCAGCAATATCAAGGAATCAGCAGACATCACTAAGCTGTGGTGCAGCAGTCACTTACTAATGGTATGTTTTTATTGTAACACCATAATAATATTTAGTATAAATATGAAAATGAAAGAACCTGGTGAGTAAGTTTGATAGAGCTGTGTTGTTAGCAATCTACCATCAGGTGACAAGGCTCATCTTTGTAATCATAAATTCGTCCTTCAAATCTCTGATGAAAAGGATGACAGGACAAAACTGAGACTTATAAAGAACTTAAATAATCAGTTCCAATAATTAATAAGTTCTTAGTTTGTGTGAATACGGAACCACAATTCATTCATTACATCCTCCTAGAGGAAATCATGGTCTCTGGCTGATGTGTCACAGCCAGCAATAATAACTTTATGACTTAATTTATCACACATTAATAAAACAATATACCAAAAAATACTTTAAATCAAGTAACTTGTTTTTGGCACTACAAGAATCAAAACTCAGCTTTGTCTTGTGAAGAAAGTAAAACAACCATTCCAGTGTTGCATGTCAAGTTATTACTCCTCAACAAAGTGGAAACCTGAGACTAACCAAATCAAGCACTCAATCTCTTTTTCACTCTTTCCCTTGAGGTAACTTCATAGTGATCTAACTAAATATTTCAGTCACATTCAAATAAAATTGAACATCAAAACTCCATGTCTAGCTACACCCACAGTGTTTTCATTAGCTCCAATCAGCACTGACACATCACTGAAAAGTTTGCCAGAGTAAAGACCCTGTAGCTCACAACTCAGTGTGGAGAAGGCCTGTGGTGGATGTGATTGTGGCCACAGAGGTGCGCACTGTTGGCACAGGAGTGCTCGGGGCCTTCTTCAGCTCATCACATACAAGAGGCTGTGTTGAAAATGCAGAGTCATAGGATGGTCGTCTCAGGGGCTCAGAATGGATCTCTGAAGCTGGAGTGATAGGCCTCATTTGCTGTGGTGGAGTCATGTCGACATTATTATTATTACTAGTAGTGGTCTTCCTCTGCTGTGGCTGTGGCTGATGCACATGTCCATTGAGCTGTGGCCCCATGTCTGAAGTGATGTATGGCTGAGGGTAACTCTTCAGAATGTTATCTGTGGACCTGGAGAGGTGGACCTGTGTTGGCTGGTTATTGTGGTTATTGTGTGACTGGTAGCGAGGATAGTTCAGCTGGTCGACAGACTTAGCCATGGTGTGATGGTTGGGTCGGTAACTTTCGTGGTTGCTGTTGCCCCTCTTGAGCGTGCCGGCCTCTGAAAGCTCCGGGGCTTCGGTTGTGACAGTGTTCGGGGTGATTGGCCGTGAAGTTGGGGTGATGGGCCGTGATGAGGTCTGGCCATTGCTAAATTGGTGGTTCGAGAGCCTGTCCAGGTACTCCCTAACCTTGTAGTCGTCCTGGTCATGTTCGGCCTCAAGGTGGTCCGATGAGATGTATTGGAGATCATCCAAGGCCTTGTTTCTCTGTCTGTGTGTGGCAGGAGAGGACATGATTAGAATTTGAAGCACATGCATGCACACATGCACACATGTCCACACACAAACACACACACACTCACACACACACACACACACACACACACACACACACACACACACACACACACACACACACACACACAGAGGCTAATGTTAATTCCAATTAAGGTTTTTAGAAGCATACTGTACTGAGTGTCATAGTACCTGAAACTGAGTTAAGTATAGTACTGTTCTCCAAACATCCCTTTATCTGGCTCATGAATCTGAGATACAGAAAACATGTCTTGGTAATGGAGATATTCTTATTAAATAAGCATAACTTTAACCTCCTCCATCACACAGCCTCTAGCTAGGCCAAGAGCTTGGATGAGACTAAGCATCTCTTTATAGGGACTTTGTGGTGCTGAGAGCTAGCCATGGAAGGTGCCTTCTGCCTAGTGCCATCAAGCACTTTCACTCATAGGCCAATGGGAGCTAGTATGGGAGACATACCCTTCTGCTAAATCAGTGTTCATGATTCCATTGCTGCTAACAGACTTTACTTATGCTTAAGAAGAGACAAGCATCATCATTTTTTTGCTATTTTAGTAGTGAAATACAGTCAATAATAATGCAGTAAAAATATACACCAGTCCCTTGATTTAGGAATGAGTTATGTTCCTAGAAAACCATTTGTAAATAAAAAAAATTGTAAATAGAGCCATTTTCTCCCATACCCTTCCATTATATAAGGTGAATACATTCCTACAACCAAGAATTATGTCCCTGTGTTACTGTAAAATATATATTTCCGACTGGTTCAGTTATTATTGTTATCATCGTATCCGTGGCAGTGGATGACACATCAGTGTTACCAGCAATCATTGGTTGGAAAAACTGTCATTTTTTATTGTTAAGCTTGCAACACTTTTCCTTGATGCAACTTTGAAGGGAGCAATTACATTTTGAATGGTACATTCAAATTCCAAACTTTTTTTCATTATTAGTGTCATTGTCAACAATTTTCTGGGTGCCATTTTCAAAGTCACGGAAAGCGTCAGCCATGGGTGAGATACAGCTGTGTTGTGGTGTGTTGTTCTCTATAGCTCATTGTTGTTCTAATGCCAATACGGAAAGCTTTGTCTCTTAGATAATAGCTTTTGTAGCTTTTAGGGCTTGTCAGAACACTTAATTGAACTTGTACCATGCTTACCTAGCATTTTGTACTATCATAATCAATGATGAACTTGAAAAATTAGAATCACCCTATAAGTCACTGCATGGTACAAGTTCAATTAAGTGTTCTGATAAGCCCCCCAAAGAGCATTTTGTTCATAACTTTAAATTTTTCATTCGTAAATTGGTAATAAGGACTTAATTATTTTATTTGTAACTTCGAAAATTCATAAAAAGTGTTCGTAAATCAAGGGACTGGTGTACCTAAATAAGCTTTATTAATAATTTTATTTTCAGTCCTAACATTTTCATCATCACTGTAGTGAAAATGATCATCAATACATTATTACTGTTACCATTATTGCAATAAGCCAGAATGTAATAGCAGTACCATTACACAGCATTTAAAAAGAAAATTCAATGAAATATCTCTTTTAGTTCCTGAGATATGTGTTTGAATATTGCCAAACTTTAAGATTTTCTAATTTGAAAAAAATAGTAGAGCTAAGTACAGTATGATTCTTGGCACCTCAATTGTAGAAACAATAGCTTTGTGCCATATCTAAGTAATATGTTCCTTTTAGTTTTCCTTTTATCCTTCTTGAACTTCATGGTAGGTTTTATCCCTTAATTGTATAGATAACTCCCAGAGAACTACTTGTAGAATTCCTTCTCTTACAACTCTGCTGGAGGATCTTTTGGTTCTGCAACAACTCTTTCCTCCTTGGCTAGTAAATAAAAATGGTCAGTATTATATACATAAAGAAATATCATGAGGATTGCACTTTGCCTTCCTCTCTAAACACACAAGATTTTCATAAAGAGCACACCTTGCATGCAAAAGTTAGATAACACATGTCAAAGTCTGCTCTGAATTTTAATCAAAGATAAACATCCTGGACTCCATCTATATGAAGCGAACAGTATCACTCTGTTCTACATGCTACTCGAGGCAGACACCCTGGACTCCATTGAATAAGGTGAACAGTACCAATCTCTACATGTCATAAAGAAGTGGTTATTATGTATTACAGAAAACATAAGTGAGAGTTGCAGGAATGGTCAAGACAAAAATTTTCAATTGATGTCCATATGTGGATTGAATAGTATAATATACAACTAATTTGTTCAAAGTTGATACTTCTTTGAACAATGCTGTCATTAGTTACAATAAGTTAATTGAAATACTACCCAAGAAAATGTTCACTTTATAAGTATTGTATGCTATTAGTTGGAAGTACACAATATGTAATGGTAAATGTCATCATGAACTTATAAACTTTCTTATTTCACTGAAAATTAAGAAGTGGTGAGGTGAATTCCAAGTGTGTTATGAAGAACACTTCAGTATGATAGGTAAGAAAGTTTAACACATTTTGACCTTCCAACAACTGTCACACAGAAAGGGAAGAATATCACTACAGCAGGAATAAAAATGTTAATTGGCAGAAAACAAACCATAGAGCAAACAAGGGTTAGTTGAAGCATAGAGGCTAAACTTCAATCCTGGGTGAGCGGGGATGTGGGGGGAGAGAAGGGAGTGGCCTACCCCCAAACAAGTTCCCACTCTCTTTCCCCTGTGAGTACTGGTCCCCGTAGCTCAGGGCCTCGCTGTCTGCCTTGTAATACACCAGGTCGGACACTGCCTTGTTGCGCTGTCTGGGGCAGGGGAGGAGGAGGAGGCAGGTTAGGCCATTGCTGACAGTGGTTGACATCGTGCTATACACTGCTGTCTGGCACCACAGCAGTAGGCACTTCCTGTCTTCTTGATGGGTTGGAGATGTGCTGAATTTCTTCTCCAAAATGTTATGTTATATCAAGTCTTCACATGCTTTTGTTGCTACTCAAGATTATAACAACAAAGAAGAAGTACAATGTAGTAAGCTTTTACTAAACATGAGCACATTATGTAAAGAATGCTAAAAGTTAGATCATTTTTGAAATTAATACTTTTACTACTCACTTGACAATGCTTGCCTTACAAAAGCATAAGCAGTACTGATAAAAGCAGCTAATGTGCGTCAACTAAGAGCATTGTTATTAGATAAGTTATTTATAACTACCATTTAGCATTACTCTGAGCTTAGTCAACATTAATGTTAAAAGTTTAACCATAAGATAGTACACCAAAAGAAAGTTGTTTCTGACATGAATCCACTTCAAATGTACTATAAAATATGCATTTTGATAATTTTCTATGGAGAAAAGAACATGTGATACATAGCAAGCAGGAAGTAGCTACAGAAAAGCAAGTAGACTTGTCACTACAAGAGGCCACAGAGATTGGCAACAAATTGAAATGCAGACACAACACTGACATTGATGGTAACACAGTACAACTGCTATTGTAATAAACTATGTATGCATTTGATTCACACACACACAAAGAAAAACCCTTGGAAAGAAGTAGAAATTCATGTCCTTCTTCCATCATCTAATATCATCCAAGCTACAAAAACTGTCTTGAGTGAGACATACTGTTTCACATAATTGTATGGAGCTACTTACTATCTCAAAGCATTTATGTGCTACCTTATTGGTTGCTGCAGGCACATGAAAAGTCACCCAGCCAGTCTTTTCCCTACGGGGCGAGCTCAGAGCTCATAGACCGATCTTAGGGTAGGACTGAAACCACATCACACACTGTACACCGGGACAGTGAGGCCACAACTCCTCAAGTTACATCCCGTACCTACTTGCTGCTGCTGGGTGAACAGGGGCTAGGTACACATTGAGAGGCTTGCCCATTTGCCTCGCTGCACTCAGGCCTTGAACCCTGGCCCTCTTGGTGTGAGCTGAGCTTGCTGACCACTACACTACGCAATCTTTGTAGATGTGTGTGTGTGTGTGTGTGTGTGTGTGTTTGTGTGTGTGTGCGTGTATAATATCCTCAAAAGTATCTTCATAAAAGTATGTAATGGTCTGGGTTTCAACATAGACTAAATGTTTTACAGGATTTCAAAATTAGGATTTTCATTTTGATATTTCAGTAGACACGAAAATGGTTGAAAGTCTTAATCCCAGTAAGCTCTACAATGAGCACAATAGTATTTCACTGTGTAAGGAGAACACTCAATAAGTTTCAATCACATGCTTTAGAATGGAACGTGAATCACAAAGCAAGGTCTAAAGAAGATGATATGTCGCTGTGAGAGAAGTTGTAAGACTATAACTTCATGAAATACACCACATGTAACACTTAGTAAGCAACAATACACAACAAATGCAAATTGCTTAAACTTGGAGAATTTTTAAGAATTGAGCCATGTCAAATTTGATTAATCTATGATTCCTTTTTTCAGTTTTAAAGTAATGAACACATAACATCAGACAATAGAGTAAAGTTATAAGAGAAACAGTATTATATATATACATAATTATGTAGAGTGGTGATGGTAATGCTGTGTACTGTGTGTACTGTACCACGATAGGTAATCCTAGTGGTGTGATGTTAATGCTATGTACTATACTATGATAGTCCTAGTGGTGTGATGTTAATGCTATGTACTGCACTGTACTGTGATAATAATGCTATGTACTGCACTGTACTGAAATGGTCCTAGTGGTGATGGTGATGCTGTGTACCGTACTGTGATAATCCGAGTGGTGATGTTAATGTTATATACTGTACTGTGACAGTCCTAGTGGTGATGGTAATGCTATGTACTGTACTGTGATAGTTCTAACACATTATTGAATATTTTGTTTCTATTATTAAGCTTCACCAAAGTATCCTGTTACAGTAATGATACGAAAGCTGGAGGTATTAATAGAACAATATGCATACTAAGTGTCTAGCATGCATACATGGCAGTACTTTTTTACCATCAATGCAGCTCTACAGTCATACCCTTCTCTATAACTGAGTCATTTAACAATTGTTTGTGACATTGAAAAATGGAATCCAGGATATATTAGTTCATTATTAAACACTTGAAAAGCACAAGGTACCGGAGCTGTTGATGTTAGTAGTGATGTATAATTACCACAAAGACCAAATGATGTACATATGATGGAGTCCAGGAGAGATAAAACAGAATCATGCAATCCTTTTGTCCTCATGCCAGATGGTGTGACTGACCCTCAAGTCTGGTTACCATGGAACCACACTTCACCTTACCTGCCCTCTGAATGGTGCAGCAGACTGTAAAACATTGAATTATAACCATACACCTGTAATTACTGTAATCTGCCTGCCCCGGGGTCAGTGATGAACAAGTGACCTATGACACTGAAGAGTGTGACCATGCACATAACAAGCAAATAATATATATTCAGTAGGAAAACCATCATATAATAGAGATGGGATTCAAGAACTCACTAACAAAGATATGTATTGGTTTGTGTCACTGTAGTTATTCCATTTGTTATGAGTTGATATGAGTTTACTCCATCATCTGACTTGTTTGTTAGTATGAACACTCAGTTACTCTCAGGACAAAGATGTTCACACTCAAGATTTGCTTGTTGGTGTGTATGTTGAAACTTACTATTGTGTTATACATTTAAGATATCTTCATTACATAATGTAAAAACAAGGTGAAAATGGGGACAGGCTGATTTACCAGCTGGAAGAAGAGAGATGTGATTGCTTCTTCCATTTTTCCTTCTAATATACATAGTTTACGTTTGCAGAGCACCAATCCTAAACATATTTCCACCTTACCCCTTTGGGTAAAACAGTTACTACTTTAAAAATTTTGATTTTCAAATAAGTAAAAAGTGAGTGGTGATTGCGAAGCTAAAAACAAAACAAAAAACTAAAAGCATCCAGAAATTGCTAGCATACTGTTCACAAACAACAACAAGAGATGAATGTTCAAGCGTAACTACTACTACTACTGCTGCTACTTACCACCACAAATCAGACAAGTAACTGCAAGAATAGAAAATACAGTATACATATTCACTAACACAAAAAGCACACACATGAGTAACTGCCGAATGGAAATAAGAAGTAAAAGAGGAAGTAGAAAACATGTTAAGAGGAGCATAGCTTCCTACCTCTTGGCTGACTTCCAGAGGCCACAGCAAACAAAAAGTATCACCAGTAGCACCACACAGACCATCAGGGACCCATAGAAGGATGCCACAATGGGCTGGCTCATCTGTGTCCAGGGCTGGAAGAAAAAGTAATATTGAAGAAATAGGCTCCCACATTGTGAGAAACTTTGTCTTAGGAAAGAAAATAACTCAAGCTGTGTTGGACAGCAGATGGATGCCTGACAAATCTGAGGAACTGTTATAAAAAGTTAGCATTGAGAAGGAAACCTAAGTTAGAGCTTGAAACACTCCTACTCCCACTTTGTATTGCACAGACACAAATTTGTAATGAGTGTCTTACTTTTTGTACTAACACCAAAAATGTGCCAGAAACCATAAGATGAAAGTTGTTGTAAGAATTCTTGAAAATTTTGTATTGCATTGACTTTTACTTCTGCATCAGTATGTACATGGATGATAGTTGTACTTAACAGTAATGGATCTATCATAAAGAAAATCAAAAGTATCTGTTGCAAACTATTGGAAGCAATATCAATAACAACTAACTGCTCAAACCATATTACTTTTATATATACAGTATCCTTCAATGAACATCCAGCAGTCTGTGCCCTTAATATTACAGTATTGTTGAATAAAGCATTCTTTGCCTGTCATCATGTAAATAAACAGTTTTGTCTGGAGTATAGATGTTATTGCTGTTCTCGAGTAAATAGATAAGCGATAGGTGTATAAAAAGAAAACTAATAAATACATCAACATATAAAATAGAATATACAAATATAAATAGTGAAAGAAATCAAAATAAACCCAATTTTCTTTGTTAAACTCACATTGAGAGGCGGTGGCACAGTGGGCACCCACTCGCGTATGACCTGTGGCATGTAGGTGGTCCAGAAGGTGTTGTAAGGCTGGCGGTAGTTGTAATGCATGGAGGTGTTGAAGGTGGTGTTGATGCTCAGGTACCTCAGGTTGCCCTCCAGCACCTCCTCCCACTTCACCTTGAGCACCTCTACTTGGGTCTGGGTTGGATTTCTAAGGATACACATTAAGAAAGGCTGCTTTAGATAAAAGAAGGGAATTTTATACTAGAGAGCTAATGAGAAAAAAATAAGATAAATAAAAAATGAAGTGAAATGAAACCATGCAAGCTCTAAAAGCACACTGGGATAGATTACATTAAGAAAAGCACCACTCACCCCCACTTTGCAAAGTTGGCAATGGTTTTCATCATGAACTCTGAGATGTTGCGGTCGCCTTCACTCCACTGCTCCCGAGACACCCTCATAGACTCAGGGTAGAAGTCAGGGTCCATGAAAGGAGCACCACTGATGAAGTAATACTCAATGTCGTTGGGTATCTGTTGGGTGACAAAAACATTAGTAAAGCCTGGATTGGATTAATAAATTCTGACTGATTTTTGTTCTAAAATTAAGTTTGATACTGATTTTTGCTAGAAATTCAAGATTTGATAGAAAAATGTAGATCTAATTCAGGTCAAGTATGAAGGCTCAGATATGATATGATAAATGGCTTGGTTGTGGATGAATATCCATATTTCCTACATTAAAGTACTGAAGGAAGAAGAGAAGATCGCCTCCAAACACTTTTCTATATTCTTTCAATACAGTACCAAACTAGGAAGGGAAAGCAGAAAGCATCGCATGTCAAACTAAGCAATTCCACACCATCAAC
The DNA here is from genome assembly GCA_020233015.1 of Callinectes sapidus. Lineage (NCBI taxonomy): Eukaryota > Metazoa > Arthropoda > Malacostraca > Decapoda > Portunidae > Callinectes > Callinectes sapidus. Next base: position 1,397,339 of record CM035180.1, read on the forward strand.
ACGTATGAAGAAAAAACACAAGCACATCATCAATATAAAGATAAAAACTTTACATTAAAACACATTGTCAAATGCTAAAGATAAAAACATTACATTAAAACACATTGTCAAATGCACTGGTGAGGAATTAAGATACCTCATCGGGAAGACATTTCATACCTCTCTCCAGAAGGGCAACTTGAGAGCCTCTACAGTAGTGTTGAGGAGGTAGTAGTAGGTTGGAACCTTTTGCTTATTGGTGGAGTTGACCAAAACTTTCACTATTTGATCCACACCAGACTTGTAGAGTGCATCTGATAACATCTGAGGAGGAAGAAAGAGTTGTAAGATGGTTTGGGGGGAGGAGAAAGACAAAAGCTGAGGAGGGAGGGAGTAAGGAAGTAAGATCTATGGGACAAGAATACTTCAGGAGAAATAGTAGGTCAGTTAACGGAGAGGAAAAGAGCTACAAAGGGAGTGGAGGAGAGATTAAATTTTTGAGGAACTAGGGAGTGAGGAAGTAAGATCTTTGGAATAAGAATATTTTAGAAGAAAGAGCAGGTCTGTTATTGGGGAGAAAAAAGAGATAGAGAGTGGAGAAGAGATTTAATTGTAGAAGTAGAAGGGAATAAGGAAGTAAGATGTATTGCACCAAAATAAATGACAGTATTGAAATAACACACACGTAACACACTTGCACGCACACACTTACATGTACATACTGCTCCCGGATGTGTGTGGTATTGTGTGGGTCGGGTCCATAGGTGTACATCCACTTGATGGCGTCATAGGCCCCTTCCATGTTGAGAGAGTAGTTGTAGTGCTTCACCCAATCCTTCACTCGCTCATTGAAGAACTCCTCGGTGACCTCATGACGGTTGCGCACCAGTCGGTTGTCATTGACTGTTGCAAGGAAAGATGTTGAGGTTATTGATGGGAAGTACATATATATTTTTTTTAACAATGAGGGCTTTATATGGGAATGAATGGACTATAGGAGGTATGTATTTTGGGTACCTCCTATCTGAAAGCTAATCCATTTGGGAACTGTTGCCCCAAATGACAGCTGATTTCTACCCTAAGACTGTGGCCAGGATTCATACCCATGCACTTGGGGACCCGTAAAGCATGTGTGGCTCCACTATACCATGGCAGCAGGGTGGATACTAAAAGTGATTGTGAATATTTATTCTTTCAGGTGGTATTGCAATAAAGGAGAAAGACATTGAGGACTTGAGGAATGTGGGTTGGAAGATGACAAAATGGAAAGGAAGAAGACAATGAAGAAGGATAAGAGGAAAACAAGTAAAAGGGGACAAAGGAGGAGGTAAGTGAATTGAGCAAGTGAGAGAGAGAGAGAGAGAGAGAGAGAGAGAGAGAGAGAGAGAGAGAGAGAGAGAGAGAGAGAGAGAGAGAGAGAGAGAGAGAGAGATTGGAATAGTGAGATAGATACAATAGAAGCATGAACACAAGTACCATACATATTTTGGTTCTATAAAATTGTGAATAATAAGCCTCATTCAATCTTGTTAGAGTACCAATAGGTAAATAAGCACACAATATGTACTTACACACAAAGTTGGCGGCAGCATCTCGATTGACTCCTGCCATGTAGCGAAGGTTGGGGTGGTGGTGGTTTCTTTGGTAGAAGTTGAGAGGCATTTCAGGGACAATGCGCCAGTCTTTCTCCTTCCACTCCTCATACCACTCATCTCCTGGCACTGTGAAGTTGGTGTCTACAACAGGGGCCCAGGCAAAAGTACCCACATCAGGCTGTAAGAAGTGTGAAAGAAGACTGCTGAATCTGTCCATGGAGGGCTGCATCAGGGATGGGGAACAAGCATTCACATTGAAGTGTAGTGGGTTACTCAGTACACTACATATGAGACTCGTGATTGATATGCTATTTCAAAAGAAGAAGAAAAAAAAAGTAAAAAAAGTCTCTACATATGACAAACTTGTTACTCAGATGAATGCAATTTTTTTTTCACTAAACTGATCCATTAGCTGATAATAAAATTCTGTTGTACACTGTGTGGTACAAGACATTGTTTATACAAATCTTAATATGCTTCTACATAATAAAAATAGAATGAAGTATAAAGTAACTATTGAATTAGGAGAATGAGAGTACAATGAGGGATCAGAATAAGATGGAATGAAAAATGTGCCACCAACAAAGAAAGAGATACAGGACAACAAAAGGAAGGCAGGAGTTCCATCTAAATAGAGGAAATTGCATAAAGATACAATTGATTAATAAAGAGAATGGGTGATTGTTAAAACAATCATTAGCTGTCTTGCAATGGTACTGTTGAAATATGAAAAGAAAGAACTGGACATGGTGCTATGAATTGGATGTCACAAAGAAAATAGAAAACAAAATAAATATACAAAAGGAAAAGTAATAAAGTAAAAAAATTGTAAAAGAAAAAACTCTGCAACAATGTAAAGAAAAGCAGTGACAAAACATTAATTAAACAAGTGGATAAGGAAATACTGTATGAAGTTTGGAATTCAAGGATACAATTTGAAATTCTAGAACAAAGGCTGGTACGGCACATGTATCTGATGACTTCTCATAGCTTCCCTTATTTTCTTATGTTCTCATGTTTTTATAAAAGAAACATCTATTTTCTTTCTACAACCACCTCCAAACATTGTATTACCTAGAAATTGCAGAATGTATTCCTGTTATTCCCCTCTTCCTTGTATGTAAATGCTAATTAAGATTCCATGCATTGCTTTTAATGCTGGAAATTGTTGCATACCACAGTGAAAGGGTTAAACCAATGGATGAAAGAAAGCAATGGGATACATACAACAGTATAAGCCACTCACTGTGATGGGTGCAGTAGAGAGTTCCTCATAGCTACGTCGGTTGAGACACTGCAGCAACTTGTATGAGTTCTCGACAGTGCAGCCCACCTCCAGGCCATACACACGGGAGGTGTTCTGCACACGATAGACATCATCCAATACTGCCCACTCCGCCAGGGGGGAACCACTCTGTGGAACAAACAGATGATTGGTATGTGGAGTAGAGGAGGAATTGTGAGGTGTGCTGTGAGGGAAGTGTACATGTAAAAGGTGAAAAGGTGTTGTGTGGGAGATACTCAAAAAGTGGTTCTCTGTAGAACATACAAGTAATGGATACTGCATGTGTTGGGGAATACAGGCAGCTATTCCATGGGGGGGGGATAATTTGTGAATAATCTTCCCCAAGTTGTTGCAGGACATGATACTATTCAATCAACATTTTGAAATAAGGAAGGATGAGAGCTGATTGTATTTATTTGATTGTGAAGAGAAAGATCAAAATGGTGTGGGCATGTTGCCAAGATAGATGCTGGATGGCAATTTAAAGAATGAATTGAGATCAGAACATAATTGTAAGAGCTTTAATAAAGACAAGAAAATTTGGATTAAAAATGCTAACAAATTTTGGAATATAACTGAGAAGAGCCCAAGAGATCTAGGCTGGTGGATGGAGGCTGCTAGAAACTGCAATTTGGTACGCCACTATGTATGTATTAGGTAAACAAGGTTGACACATGCTAGCATACGTATATGGAGGCTTTCAGAATGATGATGATGCTGATGGCAAAAATGCTAATACCCACCTGAACAATGACTTGGCTAACATAGTCCTTGGTTCGGGGCAGCACAGCAAGAACCCCTGCCATGGCCCCGCCTGCTCCCGGCCCAAACACTGTGATCTTGTTGCGGTCACCATTAAAGAAGCGGATGTTGGTGTACACCCACTCGAGAGCCATGGCCATGTCCATCAGGCCATAGTTACCTGGCGAGTTGGCATCTCCTGTGCTGAGGAAACCTGCAGATGAAACAGGGAAATAAGAATGATTAAATTCAAAGGTTATACAAATACAGTATATAACAACTTTTTATAGGTATTGCTGAATATGAAAGTATGGGTTATTCTAAGTAAAAAATCATATGCTGTAAGCATTTTGAGGTATTGTTTAGTTATGTTATGAAATTAAGTGTATATATCAGAGGAAATTTATATTTCCAAAATTTAATGTCTATTTGGAAAAAACAAGAGAAGATAGAGTAAAATAGTTTTAAGATACATGAAATGTAATCCTTCACTCTCATAGCAAATAGCTCTTTCCCTCCTTACCCATAGAGAAGAAAAGAAAAAGAAAAATTCATTCTGATCATCTCACTCGAGTCACCCTGACCACTCACCAAGCGCTCCAAGGCGGTAGTTGAAGGTGACCACCACCACCTCCCCATAGGCTGCTAACATGTGCCCTGGGAACACATTGCTTGCCCCATGGTCCAGGTTTCCACCATGGATGTAGAACAGCACTGGGTACATATTGTTCACATTGATGGATACCTGAGTAGAGGGAGATGCAGGTGTGTGATGGTGGTGTTAGTGGATCTTGCTATCAGTAATCTTATGTAAAAGACTTAATCTATGTACATTTTGCAATGTTTAATTTCCATGAAGATTTTTCTGATATGAATGCAACTGTCATTTTTTTCTTTTTTTATTACTGGCAATGTGAATGTGCATTGTAAATTCACCTGATTACTGTGACATGTACATTTTCTAGGAGGATGTATATGTGACAGAATTAAATTACTGCAACATTATCCAAAAGTTTATTTATTTATTTACCTAATTAATTAATTAACTTAAGAATGGTATTTTTTTATTACAGTTTATTCTTCAGCAGATACAAGATCACAGAAAACCAGGTTTTATTGTTTTTAATTACTGACTTGTAGTGTTAGTGAAATGTCTTTAAAATAGTTTTGCTATTTGATGGTGATATCAAAATGATAATTATTCTCAACAAAAGGTGTTCAGTAATGTATGACTACAACCCTTCAAATAATAAATCAATAAAATAGGATAGAAAAGAACAGTACATATGTAGTCACAAGGCAGTGTATGAAGTATCTTACTGAGGGTGTGAAGACATTGAGGTAGAGGCAGTCCTCGTGGATGCCATTCCTGATGCCATTTGAGGCTCCGATGTACTTGAGGTTCTGAGGACAGGCACTCTGGAAGTCCAGCGCCTGCCATGTGCTGTACCAGTTAGGGACGTGTCGTGGAGGCTGCAAGGGTACAAAATGGAGGTGAGATGGAGTTATACTATATACTCAGGCTGTAGAAACTATTCATCAAAATAAAGGTATATTTATCTTCTTTATATGATTTTCCCTATATACTAAAGTGACTCTGCATCTTACAAGTTTTATTCTATTGCAATGATGATAACATATTAACTACTAACATTCAAACTGGTAGGTAGTAATTCCAAACTCTCTCTCTCTCTCTCTCTCTGTGTGTGTGTGTGTGTGTGTGTAAATTCATATGAAGTGAATAGTAAGCTGAATGACCACAGCCATATCTCGCCAATGCAATCTTCTTTCAGTGACTAATATAATATAATTAATGTTGGAATTTTTGCATCGGCTCTTACTTTTACTACTGTTAATAGTTTTGTTCAGCGGTTGCTTCTTGCATACTGCTAGACGAATTCTTTATTACTATTTAAAAGTTATTTCATTTAGTATTTTTGTCTTTTCCCATATTATGTTTACATTTCTCTGCATTTTATTTAATCTGCTGTTAAGATTTTGTTGATATATTTACTATTCTGCTCTGCATATCTTAGCTGTCTGTGTACAGCGGTAGATTTGGTAGTTTTCATATCCAGTCTTGCCACCGCTGGTCAGTGTTCACGGTGTCAGTGTCGGATTTGGGCGAGCGATGGCCTGTTGTTGGTACTCCAAATCTTGTGACTGTGATTATCATTCGGGTTGTGTGCGGTTCCCATAGGATTGGGAATACATGATATCATAGCAGTGCATAGTGGATATTCCCTGGTGGCTTAGCATCACCTATATCTCATCTTGGCCGCCAGGTATAGGTGTTGTTGACAAGTGTTTCCACCACTCCCATACCACTCCCCGATACTTTGGACTGTACCCATATTTGTAAACGCATTGTTCTCTCATTAAAACTTATTTCAAGGACCAGATATATGATTCGTCAGATTGGCATGAGTAATTTCCACAGTGATGCAGGAAGCTTATGAAGATATAATTGAAGAGTCTAGAGTATTCGAGTATTGGAGACAAGAGAACGAAATAAACATGAGCTCGCAGTGCCTATTCATCAGCTGTCTTTGTTCTTGGCAACATTCTTATTTCTCGGTATTGGAAATGTTTAGCGCATCGAGAATACGTAACCTACAGAGAGAAAGTTCTACCTTACTTAAGGACATGATTAACACGAGTTTGGTTAGTTTGTAGTTTGAGGGAAACAACTTATTGCTTCAGATCCTATAATGTCAATAATCAGAAGTAAGATCTGTTGGTGCAAAAGATATTTTCTTTTTTCGCTAACTTTCTACTTACTTTTCCCTTTAATCTAACTTCATCTAATGCAGGCGAGGTTAAGAGCATGTGAATCTAACTCGGGCGTTGTTACAACATGGTTAGGTGGTCACGGCCTGATAATGCCGGCCTGATAATGTCCGTGTTGAAACATTTACGTTTTCATTGTTAGATGTTGAGAAAGGTAGAGAGGGTGGGGGGGGGGGGGCGCTGTTGGTTGCATGCGTGCGTGACTCGTAGCATGATGGGTGTAATATAGCACATTGATGTCCAAGGAAAGGTGAAAGGTCGTCAATTTTTGTAAGAAAACTACTACTACTACTACTACTACTACTACTACTACTACTACTACTACTACTACTACTACAGCTACTACTACCAATACAAGTAGCAACTCGTACAATTTCTTACTACTACGTACTACCACTATTACTACAACTGGCACTGCAATTCTGATTATCGTCGTCGTCGTCGTGTATCTCCTCTTCTCTCAGATCTTGTCAAACCATGAACGTTGCATGATTACTAGAGAGGAAATTGTTAGAAACTATTGTTGTTCATAGAAAGATGATCACATTCCGATGTTGATGATTTCTCCTTCTTTGTAGGCAATTATGAAAATGTTGATGATATGTGAAAAAATATAAACGTATGATAGATAAAGGAAGTTCTTGCTGTATTTACCACGAGCTCAAAGAAGATATGAAAAGAAGGAAAAATGAAAAGTATGAGAAGTATTGTGATTCGTGAAGAGAATATAGAAGGAAATTAGATGGTGATAAGAATGAACATGAAAAGTTGGAAAAAAACTGAAGTGAAGGAAAAATCAAGTGAAAATAATGATGTACATACATACAAAAAAAAGAACAAGATAAAAAAACAAACAAACACAATTAATGAAGGATTTAGTAATGTAACCTAACGACTAGATGAAAAGTTGGTGAAAAATATATTCGCAGTGGCAAAAGCACAGTGTTTTAAGTGGCTAAGGTACGTTCTGTGGTGAATTTGACACCACCACCACTGCCATCTCCAGGAACACCATGTAAGTATAATATAACACCGACT
>CM035180.1:1515220-1536852 GCA_020233015.1 Callinectes sapidus
TGAAGAAAATTACTTTGAGAAGTCAGAGTACAAATTACTAGTATATTCCCTTACGCCTTGACAATTTTTATCTGTTCTCTCGAAGAAAAACCTGTTGATAAAAAACAAAGACAACAACCCTGACTTTGAAACCCACTACGTATTCTACGTACGTACATTTCATAAGAATTTTTCTCCGTATATTATATAAAAAAAGTGAGGATAAAGAAAAGGGAACTGCAGTACCGTAATAGGACACAGATGGATCGTGCAAAAGTGAGTGAAGGTTAAGGTAACTTCCCTCAAGTAGCTAATGGACAAGCGTAGCGACATGAGCTCATTGCCATAACTAGGAAAACCTCATTACCTGTCCTGTGCGTTACCTCCGTGTCAGAGAGAGAGAGAGAGAGAGAGAGAGAGAGAGAGAGAGAGAGAGAGAGAGAGAGAGAGAGAGAGAGAGAGGCAGAGAGAGAGAGTGTGTGGAAACGGTGAGGGAGGGCTTACTTTTCCTGTTTCCATCCGTCACACCATTCCTTTCAATCTCATTCCCTTTCCCTTCCTCCCTCCCTCGCCGCTGCCTTCACTACAGCTCGCTGCACACAAGATATTATTAACGAGGGCGCAGTGCCTCTTCCCTCTCCTGGTATCTGAGTGGCCGTAATAGAGTGAGGTGTGTGGAGGTAGGGGGGGGTTGGCTATGAGGGAGGAGGGTGGCGGGCAGACGGGTAGGCACAAACGATAAACTACACACACACACACACACTTTTCCCAGCCACATATTCCTCACCTCATATTTACCTCTTCGTTCATCAGAGTGCTGTCAACTTTTGTAATTAATGCGATGATGGGAGAATTAAAAAGAAAAGTGATGAAATAAATAGTGACTTAGTATTCTAAGCGTTCGAGAGAGAGAGAGAGAGAGAGAGAGAGAGAGAGAGAGAGAGAGAGAGAGAGAGAGAGAGAGAGAGAGAGAGAGAGAGAGAGAGGGAGAGATGGAGAGATAATTGAGCTATTACATCAGAATTAGTACTGTTTAACTCGCGTCATCTCTCTCTCTCTCTCTCTCTCTCTCTCTCTCTCTCTCTCTCTCTCTCTCTCTCTCGTTTAAGAATATATCATACATCAAGGGACATTTAGGAGTATGTTTTTCCTGTTTTTTCTCGTTTCCCTTCTACGTGTAGAGGATGCCAACGAAAGGCTGTTAAAATAGATGAATGTAATGATGATGATAATAATAATAATAATGATAATAATAATAATAATAATAATAATAATAATGATAATAATAATAATAATAATAATAATAATAATAATAATAATAATAATAATAATAAGAAGAAGAAGAAGAATGAATGAATGAATGAATGAATAAAATGACCGAGTTATTCTGCCTCTGTCGTACATAACTAGACCCGCATCACTGTTGTTTCCACGCACGTCCCTTGAGACTTATCCTCTTCTCTCCTTGCTTTATGTCTCATCTTTCATTGCTTCATCTTTTTATATCTCTCCCTCAAGTTCCCTTTCTTTTCCTCCTTTCTCATGTGAACTTCTCTAAATTGCCTTCTCTTTCATTCCAGTTACGATACAAGATTCAGTTCAGATCGGCGTTTCGATTCTCTCTTCTTTCAGACCTTTGTCCTTCCATTAAACCTTGCCTCCTCTCACTCAGCCCCCAAGAACCCCCGCCCCCTCGACCTCCACCTCCACCTCCTGACACGCGATTCAATATCCCTTAGCCAAGCACGCCCATGAATCACTACTGGGCTTTCATTTTTAATTGATAGGAAGGATAAGAGAAGGTACGACTCTGCTAAGAAAAGTCATGGATACAAAGAAGTAAAGAAATGGTGCAAAGAGAAATGATACTGCGTTCAAGCGCTTTTGTGACTGATCTTTTTTTTTTACCTATGCTTCGTTGCGTGTGTGTTTGTGTGTAGGTAAGTGGACACAATGGTAGGTATGTGACAGTAGTATTCTCGTCTCCTGTAGTATTGGAAGCTACGAGAGAATGTGAGAAGGGCGAGGGCGGTGAGAGGAACGAATCTAATCTTGTGAGGGACGGGGACGAGGAGGAGGAGGAGGAGGAGAAGGAGGAGGAGGATACGGATTGTTATGAGAGGGCGAAGAGTAGGACAAAGAGCGGAAAATTGGAGGAGGAGAGGCGAGGAGAGGAAAGGACACTTGTTTGTTACCTAAGTTCGTACGCTGTGGCTTAGAGCAAGTCATTGGACGGGAAGGAGAAGTGGAACGAAGAAAGGAGATAAAGGTGAGGAAAAAAGATGACGAAGGCTTTCGAAGGCTGAGAAAAGAGGTGAAGAAAGGTGATGAAAGGTGAAGAATGCGAGGGAGAAAAAAAGATGGAAGGTAGGGAAAGAAGAATAAGGGAGATGCAAGGTGAGGAACGAGGAAGAAAGGAGATGGAGTGTGAGAAAAGAGAGAAAGAAAGGAAATTGAGGATGGAGAAAGAGAGAAAAGAAGAGAAGCATATAATATAGAGAGGAAGAAAGTATGTGGAAGACAAAAACAAGAGTAAAAAGGATATAGAGGATGAGACTGGAGGAAGTTAGGAGATAGAGGGTAAAGAAAGACAGGAAAACTGCAGATGGAAGGCGCGGAAAGAGAGGATGAAAGGAGATAAAGGAAGACAATAATCTATTTCTTCCCTACAAGCTCGGGGGACATGTAAAACTGTGGGGGATTCGGGTGGGAAGGTGAGGCAGTGAAATTTGGTGATGAGCATAACCTATTAATTATGAATTTAACAAGAGAATTTTTCCTAGATATTAAGGGAAAACCTTTAGACATGCATAGGATTCATAGACAAAACTCGGCAGCAAATTTCATCTTCCATTTAGACAAATCCTGGCCAGGGAGCGCAGCCTCGACAGTCTCTCAGGCATAATAAGTAATAATTGAATCTGAAATAATGTCTTTTTCTGATTTATTTTCGAGGTATATGTTCTATTATTATTTTAGAATTTAACCAATGGAGGATTCCTCTCCTCATACTGATATTATCTGATTTCATCTACCTCTTTAATTAATGCTATTCTTTCTTCTTTACCGACTGGTCACATTCTACGTTCTAAGGATTCCAACATATATTTCATAGATATTGTGTAATGAACGATTTCATCAGAGTTCAGCCAATAAAGAGTTACCCAGCTGCTGTGTTTAAATTCTCGGCATGTTCCTGCAGAGACGTGTACTGTGCTGCTCTGCTCGTACTAACTTGCATGACAAAAAAAAGTGTGACAGCAGTGATAAAGCGAACAAATGAAATAGTGAGCCTAAAGAGCTCCCAAACATAATATTATCTATTTACCTGATTCATATCGTCTTCCTTTTACGATCAGCAAATGAAAATTTAGACCTTTAATCTAATCACATAGAGGACGGTCTTCATGGTGTGGGGAACAGTGATTCTCCTGATCTACACTCGAATTAATACCAAGTGGGCCCATATCTAGGCGAATTCTAATCACCGTTGAATTAGCTATTTTTAATTTTCACGTATGAGTCTCTTATATCCGGGCAGGAACCCCATCTCCTACAGAGGTCCTTAGATGTAGCATTTGGCAATCGTTAGCCAGATTAGATTACCTTCTTGGTGGTAGGATGCGTACACTAGGAAACCAGGTCATTGAGCTGCAGGTTACCAGGTCGAGCGAGGTGGCAGTGTGTGTGTGTGTGTGTGTGTGTGTGTGTGTGTGTGTGTGTGTGTGTGTGTGACACACACACACACACACACACACACACACACACACACACACACTCACACACACACACTCACACTCACACTCACACACACACACACACACACTCACTCACTCACACTCACACTCACACACACACACACACACACCTATAAAAATCATGGTTAAGACGTGCTATGAGTGAAAAGGAAAACCCCTAAAGAAAATAAAAGGGAGTTAAGCAGATCAGCAGAAGAAAGGATGAGCTTCTAATAGAAAGTCAAAGATATAAGGATAAAGAAGTAATATACTACAAGGAGGGGGAATAAAAGGGCTTTAAGTATAAAAATAAAAGAGAAAGAAAGTTACTAGAAGTCGCATACACAAATGGAATTGATGTGTTAACAGCATTAACGGAGTCAAATAATGACTTAAGAGACTAGAAGCCTGACATCGTAGAATGAACTGAGACTAAATCATATGTATTATTAGAATCATTGGAAAGAAAAAAAGATACAATATATGGAGGAGAAACAAAAATTTGCAAAGAAAGTTATAGATGGAAGAAATAACTTACGGAGAGTGAGTGAGAATTGAAGAGAAGGTATCAAATACCGACGGAAATAAATGATGGTGTTCTGAAAAACCTGTGTTAGTAGAAGAAGTAAGATAAATAATGGAAGACCTAAATGTAATGAAAGTCTCAGGTCCTGACGGAGTGTCAAATTCAATGCAATGCAATCACCTATTAGCAGACAAAGTCCACAGTTTTATTATGAGTTCCTTAACAGAGGAAAAGAGCTGGTATTATACAATATAAAAAAAAGGAAACAAAGAGCACTCATTGAACTATGGACCAGTGTCATTGACCAGTGTAATAGCAAACTTATGTGAAAGGATAATAAAAGAAAGATGGAATATCTGGAGGAAAGGTATGTTGACAGATGGACAACATGGTTTCAGAATAGGAAGATCGTGTATCACAAATTTAGTAAACCTCTACTAAAAAGAAATACACGTAGTGCAAGAAGGGGATGGCTGGGGATTTAAATGAAAGAATGAAATAAAAGCTTGAAAATAGTTGTAATAGTTGAAAAGTTTCGAACCACAATAAATCAATCAATATATTATCCTCCGCCCGATGGTTATGGAAAAATGAACATTGCCCTAAAGAAAGTACTTTACCAACAACTAACAGAACACAATGAGTGATACAGTGAAACATGCCATCACTTCCTGCTGCCCTCCATGACAGCTACCCCTCCAGCCCGGGCGATGGAGTCTTCACCTCGTTTTCAAGCACAACAAAAAGCTGAAAAGTGCACGAGACCGCTTATATGATGCATCTTACCTTATCTAACAGATATGACAACTTGGATAGTAGCAGGCGATGGATGGTGGAGATAACTAGAGATATTGCTACCAGTCACTGCGTCTCTGCTACAACTACGCACCAGACAGACTGTGGCCAAGGGCTGCGCTGGTTCTGCTGCGCATACACCTGATTGGTCAGTGCTGGTACTATGAGCAGCTTCTTCATACTGCATGATGATTGATATCTAATACTTTTAGGGTGGTATACGTAGTGTGTGTGTGTATGTGTGTGTGTTCATATGGCGTAAAGAATTCTTGAGTTCCTGCCTCAGAGATCAAAGCAATGAGGTTCGAGTGTCTCGGGGTGGTGAAGCAAACTAGTGCTGCCACCTAGTGTCGAAATACACTTATGCTGATATTGTTATCAGGACGAATGGACGCTCGTGGACGGACTATGATTAGATGAAAGAAAATGAAGTTTGTTATGATCAACCATACGAAAATAAGAACCATGCATACAACAAAGATAATTTGATATCCAAATAGTGTGTTCAAGAATGCTGATCATGTTTAAGGAAATTACATTACGTTAAATCATACAAGAAGGATGGTAGGAATCTATTTAGAGAGGAAAGGTCACAGATGAGTGATGCAGCCTTGGCAGCAGTGCAATAAATGTGAGCACTGGAGTCTAAAGAGAAGACGTGATGCTCGTACATTTATGAATGAGATAACGTGATCTGCTGGGTACAAGCCGATTGGTTTTGTAATCTCCTTACGTTCTTATGTTTTTTACATCATACCCAGTTCCAGCACCGATACTACCACTACAACACTTGTTCAACTTCCTTAACCATTTTGGGGGAATAAATAACACTGCATATAAGTTGTTACATTTCTTATTGACATCCTATAAATGTATAAAATATATCAAAAGGCGGAGGACAAGGTGCGTGTGTGTATGTGTGTGTGGGAAGGGAAGAGAGAGAGAGAGAGAGAGAGAGAGAGAGAGAGAGAGAGAGAGAGAGAGAGAGAGAGAGAGAGAGAGAGAGAGAGAGAAAGCAGCAGCAGTAGCAGCAGCAGCAATAGTAATAACAATGTTAATAACATTAATAACAGCAGTCTTCGTGGTAATAAAAGTAGTAGTAATATTACTACTACTACTACTTCTACCACCACTACTACTACTATTACTACTACTACTACTACTACTACTACTACTACTACTACTACTACTACTACTACTACTACCACCACCACTACTACTACTACTACTACTACTACTACTACTACTACTACTACTACTACTACTACTACTACTACTACTGATAGTAGTAGTAGTAGTAGTAGTAGTAGTAGTAGTAGTAGTAGTAGTAGTAACAGTAGCAGTAGTAGCAGTAGTTGTAGTAGTGGTGGTGGTGGTGGTGGTGCCAACATCACCAACACTATAAGATCTAAAGAAAAAAACATGGATGAAAAGTAAAAGGGAAATGCAATAAAGAAAATAAATATACAAATAAATAAGGGAAAATTTAATGTTGTCGGAAGGAAAATACATAAACCATAACACCAAGTGGCATGAGTTCCTGTAACACACACACACACACACACACACACACACACACGCACGCACCATCACCAGTACCAGCGTCACACTTATCCCAGTCAGCAAACAGTAGACAACACTTCACTTTCCGATGCCTCCTGTCCCTTCTGGCGCTGCGCTGGGGAGGACATCTTGCCTATTCTCGTTTTGGCCTTCCCCTCGCCGGGCTGCAGGGACACCACGCTGCTCGCCACCAGGAAAGCGGCTTCTCCTGACGGCGGCGGAGGCGGGGGAGGAAGTGAGGATGACTTTTGACTGTCCGCGCTAACCCTTCCACTTGACTGAGAGAAGGATGAGGACACGCTTGATGATTCCGGGAGGTTCTTCAGCAAATCGACCACCTCCAGGAACCCCGGGATGAGCTGGATGGATGAGGGCCTGCCGCTACTGCTGCCGCCACCCCCGCCGCCACCTGCGTCCCCTTCCTCTCTTGCGCTGATGATCTTAAGTTCTGTTTTAGAAGAAGAGAAGGTGAAGGAGGAGGAGGAGGAGGAGGAGGAGGAGGAGGAGGAGGAGGAGGAGGAGGAGGAGGAGGAGGAGGAGCAGGAGCAGGAGCAGGAGCAGGAGGAGGAGGAGAAGGAGCAGGAGGAGAATATATTAAGGATATTGAGTACTATCAGCACTATGAATGCTCCTAAAACCCTATTTCAGTAATAAGCATATCTTAACTGTAACAGCACCCACGCACACCTGCACGCGCACGCACGCACGTAGGTAGGCACCCACGCGCGGGCGCGCGCGCACACACACACACACACACACACACACACACACACACACACACACACACACACACGTCTTTGTGTGCCTGCCTTTGTGTGTCTGTCTGGTTGTTGATATGCTACACACCGTATTTTTATATTGAAAGAGACTTTGATACTAGCAAATTTTGTCAGTAAGCAAAGAAATCCTTTCAATATGCGTATATATATCTTCAAACTGATAACTTTTGACTAGCATTTCTTTTGTTTTGGATTGTATCTCTACCCAATGCCATGTGCGTTCTGTTCTCTTTTTGTCCCTTTGTCTCAAGCCATTCAAGTGAAACCAACACCGCAATAAACCAAACAAAGAATACAGAGATTCCTCCCCCACTGACACGTCCACAGCTAACGCTCTTCCCCTCCAAAGCCCCTCACAGCTCATCAAACCCTTAGGCTCCCTCCCTGCAATGGTGGGGCGTCGCGTGGTGGTGGCGGAAAATGGGACAGAGTGCACGGAGAGGGGAAGAAATGGGTCAGGCAGGCAGAATTGTAGTAGTAAGAATAGTACTACTGGAGATGGTGGTAGTGATAGTGGTGTGGCAATGGTGGTGCTATTACTTGTAATGATAATAATAGTAGTTCAATAGTAATAGTCTTACAACTGCAGTAGATGTTACAGTAGGTGGTAGTATTTTCATAAGTATAATCAGTAGTGATATGAGTTTGGTAAGACTAGTGCCGAAATAGGAATTACTCCCAGTGAGATCTAACAGCACTGGTTCTTGGGATGCTGTGAACTTATCATTAAAGCCAGCTGTGACCTCACTGAACGTTTCCCTTTGCGTCTCACAACACAAGGGTACAGTCACAGCCTTTGCTCGGACTCCCTTCATGCATAAAAATGGGGTGGGGGGAAGATGAGTACCACCAGTCATATTAATAGTAGTTGTTGGTAGTAGTAATAGAAGTAACAGTAAAAGTAAATCTAGTAACAGCAGCAGTATGAGTAAAAGTAATAACAACATAAATAGCAACAATAACAGTATCAGTAACAACATCACTAAAATTAGTGTGCAGTATTAGTAGTAACACCAGCATCACAAGGAGGTACGACAACAATAAAACGACTACCGAGTTACCTGCGATGGCCGAGGTGAGGGAGCCAGAGGACGACTCATCTCCCTCGTACGCGTAGGCTCGCAGGTCGTCCCTCGCTAGGTCAGGGGTCACCATCACCGGGGTCACGGGGGGAGGAGAAGCGCCCCCTCTGTGGCTGCCAGACCCCCTCCTGCTGCCCCCTGAGCTTCTCCGCGCTGAGAGAGAGAGAGAGAGAGAGAGAGAGAGAGAGAGAGAGAGAGAGAGAGAGAGAGAGAGAGAGAGAGAGAGAGAGAGTTCTTTAGGTGCATAGATGTCTTTTATATGATGTATGTATTAAAAAATAAAATGGCAATGTAGTAATATCTAACCGTAGATACTTAGATTATATATTTTTTTTCGTACCTCCTTTCCGTACTTATATTCCTTCTTCCTAATCCCCTGTTCTTTTTCCTCCTTCCACTTCTTCATGTTTTTTTTTTTTGCCCCTTCTCTTCTCTCTTCTCTCTTCACATCTCTTCTCCGCACTCCTCTTATGTTCATAATTTTTGTCCCTCCTCTCCTTTCGTTCTCCACATTCCCTTTCCCTCCCATCTCCTCTCGTTACTTCAGGATTTTTGGGTTCCCCCTCTCTAACTTCCCTGCATTTCATTCTTACTACTTATTTTCTGCTGCTCTTCACACTCCCCTCCTCTCATGCCTTCTACTTACCTGTCCGCGCCTCACACCACGACGACCCTTGACCCGAGAACTTTAAACGAAGGCGCGCAAGAAAGCTATCAGGAGAGTCATCTTTCCGTTGACTTTTTCTTCCAGTACTCTCTCCCTTTCCGCATCCTCCTGGGTCGTCTACTCCTCTTCCTCCTCTCCTCCTGCCTGCTTTCATCTCCATTAGCGTTAGTTTGCCGCCAGTTGCCTCTTCCTCCGAGCGGCACCGCATACACAGGCTCCCGCGCCGGTGTAAACGAAGAGACACGATGAAGACGAGGATCACTGGAGGGAGGTAAGATGGTGGTGGTGGTGATGCTGTGACCGTTGTAGCTACTGTTTCGTGTTTTTGTTTAGTCCTTACTTAGTTATTACATTGGTAGGAAGTAGTAGTAATAGCAGTAGTATTAGTGATAGTAAGTAGAGAAAGAAGAGAGAGGTAAGATAGTGGTGGTAGTGGTGCTGTGACCCAACGTTGTACTGTTTCGTGTTTTTGTTTAGTCTTTACTTATTTATTACATTGGTGGGAAGTTGAGGTAGTAGTAATAGCAGTAGTATTAGTGATAGTAAGTAGAGAAAGAAGACCTAAACCCTGCTTCTTAAGAGATCTCACAAATCCTCAGTATAGTTTGCATTTACTCGCACATACTTAGAATAAATATTAGAGTTTATGAATCCATTTATAAGACCTGTTAAGAGCTCTCGTACCTCGTGTCTCAAGTTATGACAGTCTAAGTGGGACTGGGACTTAGGAGTTCTCATAAACATTCAGTCAGTAAACAACAACAATATCAACATTCTTACCTAACCACAGCCACAACAAGCCTACATTACTCCCTCCTTCATGTTTTTCTTTTTTGTCCTTTCTCTTTCTTTCTTCATTTCTTTCTCCCTCTCCATATCCAGCTCTTCCCCTCTTTTACTCCTCTCAACCCCTTTCTTTCTTTTATCTATCCTTTTCTCCTTACTTTTCTTACTCCCTATATCCATCCTACTCTTCCCACACACTTCAACCTTTTCCTTCCTTTTATCTCCTTCTTTCATCTCCCTTCCTCATCTACTCTTCCCCATACTTATCGCTCTCATTCATTTAACCATTTAACCATCAATATCAAGCCAAAAATTCCCATATACATTCTAATAACAATAAGACTTTTGTCAAACGGCAGCCACTACAGTCACTCACGCAACGCCACTAGGGAGACAGCAAGGACAGCAGGAAGGGTGAGGGCGGAAGAGGCTTGGGCGCGTGTGTTCCACTGGCAATGGTCCCCGGCGTGAGTGGGACCGCAGAGACACAGGTACCCCGGACGTAGATTGGTGCAAGTGCCTCCGTGTAGACAGGGATTCCACTGACACTCGTCCACGTCCTCGCAGCGGCGCCCCACCAGCAGCCGCCCAGACCCGCAGCTGATTAGAGTGACGGGGGAAGATAGGAAGGTGATTAAAAGGAATAGTGAAGAAAAGAAGCGCTGGTTGATGTTATAAGACTGATTGCTTGATTATTTTAGCCTCTTCGCTGAGGTATATGAAGGAGAAAGAAAGAAAGAGACTGAAGAAATATTATATTATGTAGTTTAGAGTATAATGTCTAGAAGTAGCTTCAAAATAAAAAATAAAGAGTGAATTTGAGTGGTTTGTAAGTAAGGAAGAAAAATACGAATAAGAATGAAAAAAAAAAAAAAAAACTTTAAATCCAAAAGCCTTCTTACAGAATGAGTTCAGTGGTGCGCTGAAATATGAAAATCGTATCAGAAATATTGTAGAAGAAAAGGTCTTGAAATCAGAAACAAAGAGGGAATTGAAAAAAATAGTTGAAGAAAAGAAAGGTATGTACGATTAGGAGGAGCAAAAAGACGGGGAAAAATGTTTGAGTCAGTCTACTTACTATACGATTACGAGGAAAGGCTGATGGAAAGAGGAAAGAACGTGCGAGTAGATGTTTAAAGGAGCACGAAGATATGAAGGGCGGTAGTGAAAGCAATAAGAGTAAGATGGAGTGAATATGAAAAGGTATCACAAAAAATGTGAAGGAAGGAAAAACACAAATAAGACTTGGAATAAGAAAACTGCCAAGAGCATCAATAAGGAGAAAGAAGTGACTAGAACACGAGATAAGGAAAATTAAGGAATTAGGAAAAGTTTTAAAGATGAGGATAACTTAGGAGAATAATAACTATCCACCGAGAAAAAAGGAATAAAGAATGAAGACAGCAACTGTTTCGAAGAAAAGAACAAGAAGAAAAGTTCATGAGTAAAGGCGTCTGACACAAGAAAGAACAATGCTTTAAAGAATACGAAAGGAAATGTGAGAGAGAAATGGTGAAGGAGATCTGTGAAAAATGGAAATATTGAGAGAGAGAGAGAGAGAGAGAGAGAGAGAGAGAGAGAGAGAGAGAGAGAGAGAGAGAGAGAGAGAGAGAGAGAGAGAGAGAGAGAGAGAGAGAGAGACGGGAGGGGGGAAGAGAGGCAGCCGATATATCATTCCACATCTATTTATCATGATACCTTTAAAACTGAACACAAAATAAGAAAATAAGAAGAAAGCGAAGGATAAGAAATACCTAATTAATCTTAATAGCAACTTAATTCTCTCTCTCTCTCTCTCTCTCTCTCTCTCTCTCTCTCTCTCTCTCTCTCTCTCTCTCTCTCTCTCTCTCTCTCTCTCTCTCTCTCTCGTACCTGCAAGCGGGTTGGTCCCAGGTCGAGGCAGCGCTGCATGAGAGTGGCGGGGCGCAGGTGGTGTTGGTGCAGGGGTCAGGCGTCATGCAACCCTGGGTCAGGTTCTTTGCGGTGGTCACTTGTCCCCAGCTGGTCCCATTAGCGGCAGGTGGGAGGGGAAGGTGACGGCCGTTCACTCGCACGTCATCGATGCAAACTGAGAGTGAGAAAGGAAGGTTACATAGAAAAACAGGGCTCAACAGATCGTGTGGTTTTCTCAGGTGATCTCTCTAAAACTAATAAGATCTCTCTCTCTCTCTCTCAACCTGGCAAAGCTACGGAAATACAGCGGAAGGGGTTAGAAAAAAAAAAACGGGGGAATGAATGAAAATCCCCCCGGAGGCAAGGAAGCTCACCTCTGGCAAGCGAGGGCGATTGGGTTATGCGTACTGGGGGATCCATCGTACTGTGGTCTATCAAAAAGCCATTCCACTACTCGGTGGTAGTTTATTGTTTATAATTTTTGTTTCTTCGTGTTGAAAAACTAACATGAAATATTTTTCTGTTATTATTAATGTTTGATGATTTTTGTTTTATTACTCGACTCATAGTATGTTTGTATATTTCTTTGCTCTTTATGACTGCGTTAAAATGTAATTTAGTGGCTTCCCTTGTTGTCCGATTTTTTTCGATATTACTTTCTCTATATTTTAAGCTGATACTATTCTTATTACTTAATTCTTCTGATTGATATTTTGCCTACCGTACACGTTCCCTTTTCCTTTTCTCACGCGAGCCCTTCCCTGCGGGAGGGACCTAGGGTTTATTGTTTGAGGGGCTTTTTGGGGAACTCGTTAATGACTATTGTGAGTTGGGACTGTTTTATTTTTGTTTCTACAGAACGTTTGGTTTTACTTTATTTTTTTACAAAACTTATCTATAGAACAGAATCACAGGATTTTTTTTATTACTTCCCATTTCAAAGTTAAGGTATATTATACGCTTGACTTTCTTTCGTCATACTGATTTTGTATATTATAGAAAAGTCTTTTCAATTTATTTATTTTTTTTTGTGTGTGTGTCACCAGCACGCTTCGATACTACTACCGGCAACACGTCAGGTATGCGTTTTTACAGAGGAAAACTATTTGTGCACTTAATTCCTTAATTAGCTTCCTTTAAAAAGTTAAGATCGTCAGGCAAGAGAGGAAGGGGACGCAGGTGGCGGCGGGGGTGGCGGCAGCAGTAGCGGCAGGCCCTCATCCATCCAGCTCATCCCGGGGTTCCTGGAGGTGGTCGATTTGCTGAAGAACCTCCCGGAATCATCAAGCGTGTCCTCATCCTTCTCTCAGTCAAGTGGAAGGGTTAGCGCGGACAGTCAAAAGTCATCCTCACTTCCTCCCCCGCCTCCGCCGCCGTCAGGAGAAGCCGCTTTCCTGGTGGCGAGCAGCGTGGTGTCCCTGCAGCCCGGCGAGGGGAAGGCCAAAACGAGAATAGGCAAGATGTCCTCCCCAGCGCAGCGCCAGAAGGGACAGGAGGCATCGGAATAACGTTAGAAAGCTTTCTACTGTTTGCTGACTGGGATAAGTGTGACGCTGGTACTGGTGATGGTGCGTGCGTGTGTGTGTGTGTGTGTGTGTGTGTGTGTGTGTTACAGGAACTCATGCCACTTGGTGTTATGGTTTATGTATTTTCCTTCCGACAACATTAAATTTTCCCTTATTTATTTGTATATTTATTTTCTTTATTGCATTTCCCTTTTACTTTTCATCCATGTTTTTTTCTTTAGATCTTATAGTGTTGGTGATGTTGGCACCACCACCACCACCACCACTACTACAACTACTGCTACTACTGCTACTGTTACTACTACTACTACTACTACTACTACTACTACTACTACTACTACTACTATCAGTAGTAGTAGTAGTAGTAGTAGTAGTAGTAGTAGTAGTAGTAGTAGTAGTAGTAGTAGTAGTAGTAGTGGTGGTGGTAGTAGTAGTAGTAGTAGTAGTAGTAGTAGTAGTAGTAGTAGTAGTAGTAGTAGTAGTAATAGTAGTAGTAGTGGTGGTAGAAGTAGTAGTAGTAGTAATATTACTACTACTTTTATTACCACGAAGACTGCTGTTATTAATGTTATTAACATTGTTATTACTATTGCTGCTGCTGCTACTGCTGCTGCTTTCTCTCTCTCTCTCTCTCTCTCTCTCTCTCTCTCTCTCTCTCTCTCTGGCACTCTTGGCTCGGTATGTTATTTTGTAAATTTTGCGGCTTACAATTACCTAACTCATGGAATAACTCTGTTTCACTACACTCTATGTTGTATCAATGTTTGTTTTCTGCTCGATGTACGCGTGTTGTTGTTGGTGAAGTGAGTTTACAAAACTCTCTTGTACCACAATGTTTCTCATTCTAAATGTGAGTCAGTTTCGATTAGACTCCAGTGCCACATTTATTCACTGCTCCAAGGCTGCATCACCATTGTGACCATCCTCACTTATAGTTTGTATGATTTAATAGAATAAGTTTACCTCATTTTTTGTTGTTGTTGTTCTTAGTCTGGATCTAACAAACTTCTTTAAATTCTCTAATCATAGTCCGTGACGTGTGTCCATTGTATTATAACAATTCAGCATAAGTGTATTTCGATCACTAGGGGAAGCACTATTCCACCACCCCGAGACACTCGAACCTCATTGCTTTGATCTCTGAGGCAGGAACTCAAGAATTCTTTACGCCATATGAACACACACACATACACACACACACTACGTATACCACCCTAAAAGTATTAGATATCAATCATCATGCAGTATGAAGAAGCTGCTCATAGTACCAGCACTGACCAATCAGGTGTATGCGCAGCAGAACCAGCGCAGCCCTTGGCCACAGTCTGTCTGGTGCGTAGTTGTAGCAGAGACGCAGTGACTGGTAGCAATATCTCTAGTTATCTCCACCATCCATCGCCTGCTACTATCCAAGTTGTCATATCTGTTAGATAAGGTAAGATGCATCATATAAGCGGTCTCGTGCACTTTTCAGCTTTTTGTTGTGCTTGAAAACGAGGTGAAGACTCCATCGCCCGGGCTGGAGGGGTAGCTGTCATGGAGGGCAGCAGGAAGTGATGGCATGTTTCACTGTATCACTCATTGTGTTCTGTTAGTTGTTGGTAAAGTACTTTCTTTAGGGCAATGTTCATTTTTCCATAACCATCGGGCGGAGGATAATATATTGATTGATTTATTGTGGTTCGAAACTTTTCAACTATTACAACTATTTTCAAGCTTTTATTTCATTCTTTCATTTAAATCCCCAGCCATCCCCTTCTTGCACTACGTGTATTTCTTTTTCAGTAGAGGTTTACTAAATTTGTGATACACGATCTTCCTATTCTGAAACCATGTTGTCCATCTGTCAACATACCTTTCCTCCAGATATTCCATCTTTCTTTTATTATCCTTTCACATAAGTTTGCTATTACACTATCATTAATAGTAATAATAATGATCATAATAGTAATAATAATAATAATAATAATAATAATAATAATAATAATAATAGTAATAATAATAATAGTAATAATAATAATAATGATAATAATGATAAAAATAATAATAATAATAATAATAATAATAATAATAATAATAATAATATTAATAATAATAATAATAATAATAATAATAATAATTATTATTATTATTATTATTATTATTATTATTATTATTATTATTATTATTATTATTATCATTATCATTATCATCATCATCATCATCATCATCATCATCATCATTTCACTTTATTTATCTATTATTTATTTATCTATTTCTTTTTCTTTTTCTTTTTTTCCCTTTTCTATATACTTTATTTCATTATTCATTTATTGAATATTTTCTTGTGTGTAGAATCATGGTGGCATTAACTTCGCTTGGTTAAGAAGAGTGCCAAAGTGAGATATATACAGACATAATAATTTCACATTAACCATATGAACTCCTTCAGTACTGGGAGACATCTTTACCCCAAGTCTCAGACAATTTTTGGACTTTATGGAGTTAGAAGTCAGAAGATTAATAGTCAGAGTCTGTACTATCTTAATCTTCACATGGGTTTCTAAAGCTGTATAAAATCAACAAATAATATGAAAAATAAAATGAAAATGCTTCCCATTACTGAAGGGGTTAATCACCTCAACAGACAGATACCAAATGAACCAACTTAATATAACTTTAAACATATCCATCAAAACAAACCATACAAATCACACCAAACAGTACGTCACCACAACCAACACTACCACGACAAGCACCACAAATAGTCATCTGAAGAACCTACGTGCAAAGTGAAGGCGGCGGCGTGGTGCTGCGCCGCCACGTGTAACAGCGCCCCTGATGCTCTACCCCATGTCCTCAGCCGTGCCTGTAGCTTGAGTGAAGTGGGGGGCGGTGTGAAGGACAGGGCCACCCGCATGTACGAACCCCGGCCCAGAGTTGTGGAGGGCGAGGGTGTACTGCAACCCACGCCAAACCACCCAGGGTCACACTCGCATTCCGGGTAGTTGAGGCCGCTGACGCACCTCCCTCTGTGGCCACATCCTCCCTCTCCCTCAAGGCATGCGGTTTCTTGAGGGCGGCAACCAGGCGTGCTGCCACCGCTGTGAGCTGGCTGTCCGAGATCCACCAGCTGATGTGGATAGGATGTGATGGAGATGAGGACTAGACCATTTATTATTCTTTTTCTATTATCATTACTACCACTACCACTACCACCATTACTTCGACCACCACCATCACCACCACTGTTGGGCAAGTCACTTGTTACTGAGGCGAATGATATATACTCGGGTCATACAGGGTTGAGGTCAGATAATCCTTAAGACAGATCGGTCTGAGCCCAAATAGTTTTCAAGATGTTCGGTACTTATGACACTACACGAAACACTTAAGTCCCAAATTGTCTTTAAACACAAATGCCAGCTGGATTAAGGCTTGTTTAAGGCATCATGTGGGTCTGTACATCTGCTCTCTACCTGCTTCTGTATTCTCAGCTTCCTATGAATTGACTTTATTTAAGGGAGAAGTTTCCAGACATTTATCCCTGTCTTTTGGGTAACTCTTTTGAACGTACAAGGAGACCAGCAAATTAGTGAGCTTTTCTTTATTATCCGTTGTTGACCTTAGCTAACTTCCCCATCTTACATGAAAAAAAGTTATTCAATCACTTCTACACATTCAGTCAAACAATCCTCAAACCCACTTACCCCCATCCAGCCAACTACTGACTTCTATCAATCCATCCATTCATCCACCCATCTGTGTACCCACCTCTCCATTACACGGTCCCACTTACCATCTACTCACAAACAACTCACCCACTCATCCATAACCCGACCAAACAGCCAACAACTATCCACACAATCATTCAATCACTGACCCATCTATCTACCCACACATATACCTATAAACCAACCATCCATTCGTCAATCCATCCATCTATCCACGCAACTCACTCTTCCATTCACATATCAATCCATCAGTCCATCCATTTACTCACAAATCAGTACAACTACCCATACTCACACCTCTTGACTTAAATAACTATCCATTTACTCATTTTTTTATTCATACATCGTGGGCTTTTTACGGGAGTTCATGGGCTAAAGAACACCACCAAATGGAAACTTCCTCTCTGAAAGCCCACCCGTTAGGGAACCGTTACCCCGAATGGATGCCCAATTTCCCCTCGGACCGTCCCAGGATTCGAACCCATGCGCTTTGAGATGTCAGGTCCCAAGAGCGCACATGGTTCCACTGCACGAAGGTGACCCCCAAACATATACCTATTTACCCATTCTAATATCCTTTCACCCACCTACCCATCAAATAAACACTCGGCCATCCTACTATCCATTCACTCATCTAACCATCCACACAACAACTCACCCATTCATACATCAATCAGTCCACCCCCAGTCCACTCCCATCCACCCTTCCATACACCTGCCGACCACCTATCACTACGGTCCGTATATCAGTTTTCATGGCATCCTCGCACACGTGAATATCAAGCAACACAGCAGATGGGCAAATAACCATCAGTGGAGTCGATATTGGCCTGACATACATGTCACCTAAAGGCAAAAAAGATTGATTGTTTATAACTCTCTCTCTCTCTCTCTCTCTCTCTCTCTCTCTCTCTCTCTCTCTCTCTCTCTCTCTCTCTCTCTCTCTCTCTCTCTCTTATCCTATCTATTTCGTCATCTGTTCACCTTTTCATATGAAGGGGAAAAACGATAATTGAGTCGGAATGTAGTAGCTAAGATAATGACAGATAAGTGGGATTTGTGGTGATGTTTTTTTCCTGTTAATATTTCATCGAAAAGTTAGAATTTACCTCTCGCAGCAATGATCTTGAGAACATAAGAATATAAGAAAATGAGGGAAGCTGGAAGAGGCCGTTAGACCTATTCATGGGAGTCCCTGTGTGAACATCTCTGCCTAATTCCACCGATCATCCTCATCCATATACTTGTCCAATCTTCTCTCCAATATCTGAGCACTAACAATATGTTTATAGAGTCTGTTTTACTCAACAACTACCATAGTTGAAGACAGTTCCTTCTTATTTCTCTTCTAAACCATAATTTCTCCAGCTTGAACCCGTATTCTCTGGTTATATCCTGATTATTGATCCTAAGAATCTTGTTAATGTCGTCTTTGTTATAACCCTTATACCATTTAAATACTTCTATCAACCTAAGTCTCTCTAAGGAATGCAAACTCAGTGCTTTTAGTCTCGCTTCCTACGAAATATTTCTCAATCCTTGTGTCATTTTAGACATTCTCTTTGTATTGATTCTAGAATCTTGCAATGGTTCTTGCCAGTCGGATTGCATGGAGATTTAACAGTTACAAATTTTTTTAACATATTTACATTCTCTTGGTGAGCCGAAATTTCCATCAGAGCTTCAGTGTGTCACGATATTAATTCTTCAGATGTAACAACTGGGCACCGTGGTATGGTGGAACCGCGTACCCTTTGGGGTTCTTGGAATCCCCCGAGAGCATGGGTTCGAATTCTGGCCACAGTCTGAAAGGAGATTGGGCATCCTCTCGTGGTAACGGGTCGCTTTGTGGTAGGAGGTCTCTATTAGGTGATCTCCTTTAGCCCATAAATTCCCATAAAAAGAACACATTGTATAAAAAAAAAGAATATGAGGAAAGTGAAGAGTAGTTGTGGAAAGTAAATACTCGTACATCAATCGCCATGACATGCGTGGTTCATATGGAAGGCAATGAAATGGTAAAGAAAGAAAATGCAATACAGTAAAGTCCCTGTGAATACGAGACTACTTAAGAATTCTGAAGAAAAAGGAAGGAAGAGAGGAAGGCAAGGGGACGGTAGCAGGAAATTGATCACAGTGGCATATGTACTCGTAGTTCACTTAGAAAGCAATGAGATTAAAAACAAAAATGTTAAATGAAATTCCTTATCAATAACAGGTGGATAGATGGATTGAACAAGAATTCTTGAAGAGAGAGAGAGAGAGAGAGAGAGAGAGAGAGAGAGAGAGAGAGAGAGAGAGAGAGAGAGAGAGAGAGAGAGAGAGAGAGAGAGAGAGAGAGAGAGAGAGAGAGAGAGAGAGAGAGAGAGAGAGAAAGGAATGTAAGAAAGTTGAGAACGGACAGGAACAAATGGGTCTTCTTTTCTGCCGCGCTTTATTGAGTCTTGAATGATAGGGGTGCAAACAGTCCTTGTATCTTGTGAAATTGGTCTTTGTACATAAATATTCCCAGTTAACTCTCTCTTTCCTTGTTTGGTTGCTATTCCTTTAATTTTCCGTTTCCTTGCTTATGCCCCTCAGTAGTAGTGGGACGCGTTTTCATATATATTCTCCTTATTATTTGCTGATTCTATGCAGCTTCAGAAACTCATATGAGGATTAAAACAGTACAGACTCTGGCCATTAATCTTCTAAATATCAATAAAATCTCCAAATATCAATAAAATCTAATTACACCGAAACTCATGGTTAAAATCTGTTCTAGTACTAAAGAGGTTAATAGTCTATTTTATTTTATTTTATTTACTTATCTATTTTTTTTTCTTCTTTTTTTATCTCTGTGGTTATTCACCTCCTTTCATATTCCTTTAGCTATCTGTATCCTTAGTTGCTACCTTACTTAATCGTTTTCTTCATATTTCCCCGTTCATCTGTCTCCTATTTTACTAACTTTTTTACATGATTTTTTTTTTTTAGTTTTCTTACTTAGTTACTATTTTCCTTACTCTTCTTACTTATCAATCTAATTATATTACTTATCTATTTCCTCCCTTAATCTCTTGCTTATATATCACACTCTTTACTCAGTTATTTATCTGGTTCTTTCCTAATATCTCCCTTGTGATTTCTTTCGCATGTTTCATTGCCACGTAACATATTAACGCTCTCATTCTAGGGTCTTCTTGAGCTTAATGAACTCGGTGCATGGATAAAGCATCGTAAAGTGTTACAAGATGCCACTAACAGCAAAAAAAAAAAAAAAAAAAAAAAAAGATCGAGTAAATGAAACTAAGATCTAAAGTTTTGTCTTTTTTTCAGTAAAATCATCTGTGTCTAGTGTAATAGGCGTCATATGTGTTTGGTAGCTGTTGCAAATCCTGTAACTTCTAGATGATGATAATCAATACTATTGAAAAAAATTCAGGACCACTAGTTTTGTCTCAATTCAGTGAATAAGATCGTCATGGGTCGGTCACCGCAGTAAAAAAAGTAATTTCAAATTATGTTCAGTGTTATAGAAGAGCATTTCGGAATTATTTTTGCAGAGGGTTTCTTTTCGATTAAGATAATCCCAACTCACGATCAGGAGGGTTCAGATTGGAATCATAGATCAACTCAGAAGTCGTTAGGTGGAGTTCTATTCAAGCCCCTGTACACCTAGCAGTGATTAGGTACAATACTTGGTGTAAGTTAGAAGCCCTGCTCGTCTAGCAGTCATTAGGTACAATAGCTGGTGTAAGCTATAGGAGGTGTGAGCCGCTGTTAGATAGGATAAATAAACGCTCCTTAGGAAGATATCTACGGGGTGGCCTGACCTACCCTGGATTAATCTACTTGGCTGATCTGGGAATATCTGCCAGGCATGGTACTGAGTTATAAAATACCTCCATGGAGCTGTGTATACTTAAGCTGTATGTTTTCTAGTATATAAGTAGTTTGTACTATGTGGAGTTTCAGCTGTAAGATTACAACAAAGATAACACACACACACACACACACACACACACACACACACACACACACATCTCACCTGTCCATTAAGGGTGAGGTGAGAGAGGCAGCCGTGGAATGGGTGTGGGAGAGGCGCCTCTGCCCACCGGTGTTCGTCTGCCGTGGGCGGTCTGTGTGCCATCCCGCCCACCTGAAGCGGTCCTGAGCCTGGCCACGACCCCCATCCCCATTGGTTCACCCACGCCTTGCGCCCTAAGCAGTGGGTGTAGGTTTGGTTAGGCTTCTCCCAGCCACGCCCACAGTGGTCCACCATGAGCGCCACGCCCTGCAGGACCCGAGAGGCGCAGAGCATTAGAAGCTGATGAGGTGACTTGATGATGAGTTGATAAGTGGAAACTAATTAACATAAAACTGATGAAGTTATTAATTAGTTGATTTGTTGACTGATGAAATTGTAAAAATATTGGAACTGTGCAAGTCCCATGTCGCAGAAAAACAAAAAATAAACAGCAACAACAAAAAAGTAAAATAAGTGACTTCTAAATTGATTACTTGATACATTTAAGCTACCAGAACAAGAAAATCAATCCAACAGTCAGAATATATATATATATATATATATATATATATATATA
>CM035180.1:1547440-1554940 GCA_020233015.1 Callinectes sapidus
TACAATGGAATACAAAAAAAGACAACAACAGATCCTTCGGTCCTTACTAAGCTGTTGTTGGGTGATTATACTGTTCTAAATATTAGTGAGAGAGACATTATAGCGCGGAAGAAGGCTGCTCCTCATCCCTTTAGTCCTCCAGAAGCAGCTGTCCAGAAAAAAAAAAAAAGGAAATGGTTCCATGCTTTATTGAAAAACAAAATATTGACAGTATTAACGAGGTCTACTTTTACTACATAAAATTTACTAGCAATCCTAAAAAAATATCATCTGATGAAGCCCTTCTTCATCTTAAAAAAAAAAAAAAAAAAAAAAAAAATGCTACCTGAGTTGGTAAGTTGGTCTGGGAGGACTTTGTTCCTTTTTAACATTACTGCAACGGGGTCAACAGTAAATCATAGAGGATCAAGCCATCACTAAGGTCTTTTAATCTTTAATCTTTGTTATATAATAGTCATTATCTTTCATTATTGAAAGGAATACCCATCAGATAACAGATACTACTACGTGAACGTGTTCAGACAAAGCAATGTTAACTGGAGATTAATTTTTAGATACTTGTCAGTACAGTTTTTAAATGAATCCACAGTTCTTGAGTTAACAACGCTTGATGGAAGGTAATTTCCACATATCTATGATACGATGGAAGAAAAAAAAATTAGCTTCACTTGTTTAAAATCGCTAACCTGTTATTTGGAAGCCATTGTTTCTTGTAGTACTAGACTGATTGAGTGTTGGGAACAGAAAAGAAATGATGATGTAATGAGAAGAACTGAAAAAAAGAAAAAAAGAAACAGGCTAAAATATGGAGAAAAACAGAAAAAAGAAATCAATCAAAATAAGAAGATAAGAAATTAGGATGTAATAAGAACACGATAATGAAGAAGGATGAGATAAAGTAAAGAGCAAAAAAAGATGACTGAAACAAGAACACACCCATACACCCCTCCTCCCCCTCACACACACAATAAATTATGATAAAATTGCCTTGAGACTATAATAATTAAATCGCAGTGTATTGCATAAAATCATAGTAGATCTGAAAGAGACTCTTCTTTCTAACAAACGACGCATCTACAATCGCAGAATTTCAAAACATGCTTCGTGTTAAACACACAATGGGTTTATTGTTTAGAGCAAGAATACTTCCCTGTAAGCCTTTGAAGTGTTTGTCCATTCCTCTCGTACCAACAGAATAATTGTAGCACTTTTATGTCTAGTGGGATAAAGATAAAACATGCAGGATCATCATTTTGCACACAGCTTGGTGATAAGGTACTGTGTTTCTGGTTATTATCCTTTATGTAAAGTCTGTTCATATTTCCTTATCCATCACCATCACCATTATCATAAGTATTATTACTACTATCACTACCTCATCACAAACACCACAACCAAACCTCACCACCACTAACAACAACAACCATCACATACACTACGGCCATCATCAAAGCAGCCTCAATAAAAACGAGAACACCACCACCACCACCACCACCACCATCACCACCATCACAACCACTACCACCACCATCACCAACAACACCACCACCACCAACAAAAATAACGAGAAAAACAGCAACAACAATAACAAGGACAAAAACAACAACAACAACAACAACAACAACAACAACAACAACAACAACAACAACAACAACAACAACAACAACAACAACAACAACAACAACACAACAACAAAGCAACACAACAACACAACAACAACAACAACAACAACAACTACTACTACTACTAACTAACTACGAATACTAACTTAACTACGTCTAACTACCAACTACTACTACTACTACTACTACTACTACTACTACTACTACTGATACCACAATTAATATCATTACTCTTGCTGCTGCTACTACTACTACTACTACTACTACTACTACTACTACTACTACTACTACTACTACTACGAAATCTGTATGAATCCACAGTGTGTGTGTGTGTGTGTGTGTGTGTGTGTGTGTGTGTGTGTGTGTGTGTAAAGAGATGAGTGGATGGTTGAGAGGCTACTAGGTTGAGAGACTACTACTACTACTGCCATTTTTTTGTAAGAAGGGAAAGCTGGCCAAGGGCAACGTAAAACACACAAAAAGCCCTCTTGGTTACCTTGCAGTTCCGAAAGAGTTAGCAGAAAACATAGAGATAAATGTTTTTTTAAACTTCCTCTTAAATGAAATAAAGTCATAGGAAGTTGGCTATACAGATGCGGGTAGGGGGTTCCAGAGTTTACCAGGGAAAGGTATGAGTAAGTGAGAGTACTGGTTAACTCTTGCATTAATTAATTGGACAGAACAGGGGTGAAAAGATAAAAACCTTGTGCAGTGAGGCCACAGGAAGAGGGGAAACATGCAGTTAGCAAGAACAATAAAGCAGTTAGCATGAACATAGCGATAGAAGATAGCAAGAGATGCAACATTGCGGTGATGAAAAAAGTTGAATACAGTCGAAAGAAAAGAGTTAATAAGGCGAAAAGCTTTTGATTCCATCCTATATAATAAGACTGTGAGCTGACCTCCTTACATGCGAAGCGTACTATATACACGGATGGATAAGCCCTTTTTTAATTTATACAGAGTGGGCTTTTTCATGGGAATTTATGGGCTAAAGGAGACCACCTAATAGAGGCCTCCTATCCTTACACAGGTCTAGCTATTAGAGTGGTGAGAAAAACTTGCGGAGGCGCCCTATCTAATAAGACTGTGAGTGGAAACCCCTCCTCCCATACATGCGAAGAATACTTCATACATAGACGGATAAGATCCTTGTATAGAGTTAGCAATGGGGAGTACAAGAATAACTGATAGAGACACCTCAGAACCTCATAGAAGCTGCTCTAGCAAGATATGAGAAGTGAAATATCCAGTTCAGATTATAAGTGAAAGACAGACCGAGGATAATCAGTGTAGAAGAGGGGAACAGTTGAGTGTCCTTAAAAAAGGAGGGATAGTTGTCTGAAAAACTGTGCCGAGTTGATAGATGGAGGAATTGAGTTTTTGAGGCATTGAAGACTGCTACGTTTTTTCTTCCCATTAGAAATCTTAGAGAGATCAAAGGTTAAACGTTCTGTGGAGTCCTTGCGTAAACTTTTAACTTCCTGAAGGGTTAATCTTCTCTGAAAAGACGTGGAAAAATGTAGGGTGGTATCATCAGCGTAGGAATGGATAAGGCAAAAAGTTTGGTTTAAAAGACCATTAATGAATAACACGAAAAGAGTGGGTGACAGGACGGAACCCTGACGAGAACAACTGTTAATAGATTTTGAATAAAGAACAGCGGCTGTCTATCATTTGAGTAATAGAACAGTCAGAGAGGAAACTTGAGATAATGTGACAGAGGGAAGGATGGGAAAGTAGGAGGAGAGTTTTGAGATCAAGGCTTTGGAGCAGCCTCTATCAAAACTTTTGATATATCCACCTCTCAAAAACTCAGTTCCTCCACCTATCAACTCGACACAACCTTCCAAATAACTATCCCCTCTTCTTCAATGACACTCAACTGTCCCCTTCTACACTGAATATTCTCGGTCTATCCTTTACGTATAATCAAAACTGGGAAGTTCACATCTCCTCTCTAGCTAAAACAGCTTATATGAAGCTAGGTGTTCTGAGCCGTCTCCGCCAGTTTCTCTCACCTCCCCAACTGCTAACTTTATATAGGGGCCTCATCCGTCCATGTATGGAGTATGCTTCACATGTTTGGGGAGGCTCCACTCATACAGCTCTATTGAACAGGATGGAATCAAGAACATTTCGTCTTACCAACTCCTCTCCTCTGACTGACTGTCTTCAGCCGCTTTCTCATCGCCGTAATGTTGCCTCTCTTGCTCTCTTTTACTGCTATTTTCATACTAACTGCTCTTCTGATCTTGCTAAATGCATGCCTCCCCTGCTCCCGCTGCCTCACTGCACAAGACTTGCCTCTTCCTCTCACCCCTATTCTGTTCACCTCTCTAATGCAAGAGTTAACCAGTATTCTCAGTCTTTCATCTCTTTCTCTGGTAAACTTTGGAGCTCTCTTCCTGCCTCTGTATTTCCACCTGCCTATGACTTGAACTCTTTCAAGAGGGAGGTATCAAGACACTTATTCCATTCTTTCGGCTATTGATTTAAAACTTTTCCAAGGAACGGCATTTCAGTGGGCTTTTTCTGTTTTATTTTTGTTGCCCTAGGCCGCCTCCCTTCTACATAAAAAACAACAACAAAAGTTTCCTTAAAGTCTCTAAAAGAGGATGACCAAGTCTCAGTAAGGAGAGCCAGATCACCGATCTTGACGGAATCGATACTGGTGATCAGATAGAAGATTGTGAAGTGACACTTGTTAAAAATTTTTCGTATTGAGAATAGATTAAAGTTAAAGGGTGGTATTTTGAGAGATTAGAGCGATTATCTTGTTTAGAAACAGGCTTGATATAAGCAAGCTTCCAGCAATAATAAAAAGTAGATGTCGATAGAGTTGAAGAGTTTGGCCAGGCAAAGTACAAAATAGGAGACACAGTGTTTGAGAACAATAGGAGGGAACCCATTAGGCTCATAAGTCCTCCGAGGTTTTAAGGAAAGCTAAGGGATGTTAATAATGATTGCAAAGAATTTTAATCGAAGTCTTGAAATAGTCTGACAGAGGAGGAGAGGAAGAGATAAACCCAGAGTCATCCAAGGTAAAGTTATTAGCAAAGGGTCAAGAGAAGAGTTCAACTTTAGAAACAGATGGCTACATGCCAGAAGACTCGAGGGGAGTTAGACTTGAAAGTTTTTGACATTTTCTATTAATGAAAAAGTGCTTGGCAAATTGTAGAGAAGACTTGGTATGACTCATCATCGCATCAGATTCAGGAGATGGAAGGTCTAAGTATCTTTCGTGGGAAATCTTTCGGGGACTGATATCTAAGTTGACCTTTTAGTTTATCCATTTTTGTTGCCCTTGGCCAGTTTTTCCCTTTTACATAAAAGAAAGCTTACCGTGGGCGTCCATCCGCGAGTGAGGTTCTCTGGCGTGGTGGGCGTGAGGGTGATGGGCGTTGCGTGCGTCAGGGCGTCCGGGCTGAGGTCACGCACCACCACTGTCACATTTGCTGCCACTCCCTCCTGACCCCACACTCTGTCGCTTACTTTGAACCGAAGGGCGTAGCTTCGGGGAAAGAGAGAGGAAAGGAAGCACATTAATAAGAGAAAACCATTATTGTTCATCCTCTCTCTCTCTCTCTCTCTCTCTCTCTCTCTCTCTCTCTCTCTCTCTCTCTCTCTCTCTCTCTCTCTCTCTCGTTCGTGTTCAGAAACGCAGAGCTCTCTCACTATGACCATTTTCCAAGGTCATAGACTCGACAAGCAGGGTTTTAAAGAATGTTTCTACAGTTGATAATGTAGAAATCTTGTCACTCTGGTGTAGAGCTATAAAAAAAACAAGTCTCGTGTAAACTTTGGAAATAGTGAAAGTGAAGCATAAATGTGTTTGAGAATACGAGTGTCTCTCTCACCTTCCCTCCCTGACCACGCTGGCAGCGAATATTGTGCCTTCTCGGGGGTGCAAGGAGAACATAGGATGAGCAGGGCCGTCCCACGCGTAGGTTTTGTCAGCGGCGTCCCAGTCATCAGGGTCTTCCACATAGACACGACCCAGAGGCGCCTCAGACCCGCCGCCCTGGGAGGAGGAGGAAGGAAGGTGATTATACTGTAAGTGTTTGTTTGAGTGTGGAGAATGAGTGAAGAAGAATGAGTGAGAAGGAGTGAATGGGAGATATGAGTACGAAAGGTGATGAATGTGCAAAATGCAAGCTTTGTCTTCTTCCTCAGTCTTTTCCTTTCCTAAATAACAAAACCATCTGTTATCATTTGGACTATCTGTCGGTTTCAGTGTATTATTTGACTTTCTAAAGTAAGGAATTCTTTATATTAGAACTACTTCTGAATTAAACGTTCATCAAGTATTAAAATCAACTTCCTAGGCGAGAGGAAATCTTCATAACGGAACCATCCCTGAATTAATCATCTACTTAGTCGCAATTCTTTGCCTGCTAATGCCACACTTTTCACTTCATTAAAATAATCTTATATAGTTTACAGATGTAGAATAAAAGTACAGACACTGGAGATTCAAACAACTCCACTTTTCACGTCCTCTGCTGTCAACTATATCTTTTGAAAGTATTTTCTTAACTTCCATTCATTTGAAGCATCCACAAGGTTAAAAGCAACTTGTGACATAACCTATTGCAACTTCAAAGGGCAAGTAATTAGGCTAGTAAGTGTACAAAGATTTTTAAATATTATCATGATTATTTAGAAATTTATACCTTTTCAATTTCGAATAATGTGTGTGTGTGTGTGTGTGTGTGTGTGTGTGTGTGTGTGTGTGTGTGTGTGTGTGTGTGTGAGCGCACGCTCGTGGGTCACCTATCACCGTCCGTCTCGTGCTGTCAGGACGAGCCACTTCGCTAATGAGCTTAATGACTTGCTTTAAGACTCACAAATGAGAATACTTCGGCCAGCGCTGTGATAATGAGGCCATCGTAACAGAAACACCGCCAGTCACTCGGCTGAGTTTGCCTGTATGTGGCTCGGTCAGGCAAGGCGTCTGTCTGTCTGTCAGTTTGTGTCTGGGTCTTTACTTATTTGTCTCTCTGCTTATTTTGCTGTCTTTCTGAGCGCTTGCTCGTGTGTGTGTGTGTGTGTGTGTGTGTGTGTGTGTGTGTGTGTGTGTGTGTGTGTGTGTGTGTGTGTGTGTGTAAATGTCTGCACGTCTCTCTGTCCATGCATGTTCGTTCGATTCGCTCGTCCGTGGTCCGTGTGATTTTTTTTCTTTTCATTATATGAAATTATGCATACATATATGTCACTTTGTCCATCGTGAATTCTCTCTCTCTCTCTCTCTCTCTCTCTCTCTCTCTCTCTCTCTCTCTCTCTCTCTCTCTCTCTCTCTCTCTCTCTCTCTCTTACCTGTGCCTTCCACAGATAAACAGTCTTGGCGGCGGGCTTCATGGGGTGGTCGTTAAGGTCTGTCACCACCACCACCACGGTATGTGACGCCCACAGTCCGCCGGCGTCACCCACAGACACATCCACCTCCAGGGCCGGCCACGCTTCCCTGTCCAGCCCGCCCACCGTCCACAGCTCCGCCCCGCCCCGCCCACTGTCTAGTACTGACATGGAAGACAGATGTACAAGATAAGATAGTGAGGAAAAGTAAGCGCTTAGCCTAGTGTTTGCTTATGAGAATATGCCACTGCGACATTACCATAAATTGACAGATCAGAAATAATGTACGACTGAAAAGTTTAATCTTAATGTGTTCCATCCATAATCCCTTTTCCTGTCAGTATTACCAGTGGAAATAAAACTGTAAACGTAAGTTATTACAAGTCTTGAATGAAAATAAATGACACATACATTGAACGAAATGTTTTGAGTATTGCATCAGTGACTTCTTGAACTGTCATGGTCTCTAGAAATTTTACTTTAAACGTGCACCCAAATATCTTATATTAAGCTTAAGGAG
>CM035180.1:1559940-1562715 GCA_020233015.1 Callinectes sapidus
TTTACAGTAATTATCTTTTGTTTATCATTAAAAAAAACATTATTTACCACTTAATTATTCTCTCTCTCTCTACTCTCTCTCTCTCTCTCTCTCTCTCTCTCTCTCTCTCTCTGTGGTAATACTAACAATATATACTGTTTGAATGAGTCATTTCTGTTAATACAAATATCAAAGTGAGATTCAAGCTCTCTCTCTCTCTCTCTCTCTCTCTCTCTCTCTCTCTCTCTCTCTCTCTCTCTCTCTCTCTCTCTAACCCTTCACAAAATAGTAATATAATAGTCACCATTCAGTGTGTTACTATTACTACTACTACTGCTATAACTGATTAATTAGGAGGTGTTTTTTGTAGTAGTAGTAGTAGTAGTAGTAGTAGTAGTAGTAGTAGTAGTAGTAGTAGTAGTAGTAGTAGTAGTAGTAGTAGTAGTGGTAGTGGTAGTTTTTAAGTGTATCTATCTTAAGGAATGTTTGATGGTGGTAGTAGTAGTAGTAGTAGTAGTAGTAGTAGTAGTAGTAGTAGTAGTAGTAGTAGTAGTAGTCAATGTTTTATTACTACTACTACTACTACTTTTTACATTTTCTTTAATTCTTTCTCTATTTTGTCTACTCTCTCTCTCTCTCTCTCTCTCTCTCTCTCTCTCTCTCTCTCTCTCAATCTTTCCTATTTTCCACCATTATTCCACATATTAGGGTCACATATTAGGTCACATTGGGGGTCACATATTAGGGGTCACATTAGGGGTCACATATTAGGTCACATTAGGGGTCATATTAGGGGTCACATTAGGGGTCACATTGGGAGGTCATTCTTGAGCTGTCATGACCCCCCTCCCCTCCCAACTCAGGTCACATTTCCAAGGCCACACAGCTGTTGCAGGAGGAGGAGGAGGAGGAGGAGGAGGAGGAGGAGGAGGAGGAGGAGGAAAGAGGTAAATAAAAAAGGAGGAGGAAGAAGAGGAGGAAAAATAAGAAGAGTAAAAAAAAAGGAAGAAGAGGAGGAGGAAGAGGAGGAGGAGGAGGAGGAGGCAAAATAAACCCAAAAAATTAAATTACAAAAAAGAATAAGACGAAGAAGAAAAAGAAGAAAAAAAGAAGAAAAAGAAAAAGAAAAAGAAGAAAACAAGAAGAAAACAAGAAGAAAAACAAGAAAAACAAGAAAAAAAACAAGAAAAATAACAACAAAAACAAGAATAAATTAAAAAAACAAAAAACTCAAAATAAAAAACAAACTTAAACATCAAAAGAAGAACAAGACGAAGAAGAAGAAGAAGACGAAGACAAAGAACAACAAGACAAAGAACAACAACACAAACAACACAAACAATCACAACACCCCCCCTTCCCCTTCCCCATCCTCCCCATCCCCATCCCCCCCCTCCGCACACCCCCACCCCTCACCCCCACCCCCAGTCAGACCCTGCT
Organism: Callinectes sapidus; assembly: GCA_020233015.1. Classification (NCBI taxonomy): domain Eukaryota; kingdom Metazoa; phylum Arthropoda; class Malacostraca; order Decapoda; family Portunidae; genus Callinectes; species Callinectes sapidus. The sequence goes on from CM035180.1 coordinate 1,561,360, forward strand.
GGTGGAGGGGGGGGGGGCGTGCTTGATCTTGCCCCTCCTGGACCAGAGGGGGAGGGGGGGGGGTGTCGTGGGGGGGGGGGCGTCAGGCAGTCATGGGGGCCTGGGAGGAGGGGGTGGAGGAGCCTGAGTGGGCGGAGAGGTCGTACCCAGAATGCCTCGGGGCGCTGCTTCTGTCCGACCGTTTCTGCCGCTTGGGGTCTGTGGGAGAGAGGGAGAGAGGGAGAGTGAGAGAGAGAGAGAGGGTTTTTTTTTAGGTTTATTTTGTGTTTTTTGTGTGTTTTTTGGGGAAATGTGGAAGGAAATGGGAGAATGTGAGAGAGAGAGAGAGAGAGAGAGAGAGAGAGAGAGAGAGAGAGAGAGAGAGAGAGAGAGAGAGAGTGAGAGAGAGGGGGGTTTTTTAGGTTTAAGTGTGAGAAAGGTATTTATTGAAAGTTTTCTAAATAATAAAATAAATCAATAAATAAAACAAGATAAGCATCAAAACACACACACACACACACACAAAAAAAAAACCATTGAACAACACAAACACATAAAACACACACACACACACACAGAAAAAGAAACTTAAAAAAACACTTTAATACAAACAAACAAAACAAAACACATTTAAAAACACACACACAAACAGTTAATAACAAACACACACACACACACAAAAAGAAAGGAAAAAAAGGAAAAAACACTTAAAAACACACTTAAAACAAACACAGAAACAAACACATTTAAAAACACACACACAAACACAAATAAAGGGAGAAAAAAAGGAAAAATAGAAAAAACTTAAAAACACACTTAAAACAAACACAAAAACACACTTAAAACAAAAACACACTTAAACAAACACACAAAAAAGGAAAAATTAAAAACACACTTAAAAACAAACACAAAAAAAAAACACTTAAAACAAAAACACACTTAAAACAAACACAGAAAAAAACACTTAAAACAAAAAAACACTTAAAAACAAACACAAACAAACACCAAACAAACACCAACTCACCAGTCTTCATATAAATCACCCACAGAGTAGCCGTCAAGCAAACACCAATCACAAACGACACCAACGCGATGCCCACCACCACCTCCGTCGCCAGCCCCTTCAACACCACTATCTGTGTCCTCCCCTCCTCCTCCTCCTCCTCCTCCTCCTCCTCCTCCTCCGCCACGGCCCTGGTCGTTCCCTGGCTGCTGGTGGTGGTGTGGGTGATGCTGCCAAATAGGGCCGCTGTGGAGGGGGGGGGGGAAGGGGGGGTTAGTGGTGTTGTAGTGGTGTTTTATGGTGTTTTGGTGTTTTTTTGTTTTGTTTTATTTTTTTTGTGTGTTGGTGTTGTTGGTGTTGTTTTTGTTTGTTTT